>JASTWQ010000301.1:0-244483 GCA_035220615.1 Leptothorax acervorum
TAGAATTTCCGTATGGTAAAGAAGGGTTACAATTTGTTAGGACTTTATTTTGATTTATTTTAAAATTTTAACGTTTAAATAATTGCGCTTATCAATTGGACTATCGATCGATTAATTAATGCCGCCATATGACATTTAGCTTTATTTGTGCAAATTAACAGATTATCGCAGTGGCAGTTATCCGTTATTGAAACGCTTGTAGGAAATAAATGTCATTTAATACCTATAAAATTTTGAATAATATAAATAGCTAGATAACAACGTATAATAAGAGTATGTAAAAGTAAAAAGTAAACGCAATTTAATACACGTAATGAGCATATAATTTAATCTTATTTAATCATATCGCACAATATCTTAAATATGTTTATAATAAAGAAAATTCTACTGTGGCGTATACAATAATGCGGGGTCTACAATGTGAGTCTCAGAGTCGCAAGGACAGTCGTAACAGTCTTGTTTCCGGTGTATTTGTAGTCAGTCGAGTTGGTTCAATTCCTATTCCAACGACTACGACACAATATGTCGTAATAACGCATCTAACTGATTGGTATTATGTTACGACTTAGCGACTTGATGAGACAAGCATCATGACACGCAACTCTGCGATTTTAAGACTGCGACCGTCCTTGCGACTTTGAGACTCGCATTGTAGACCCTGCATAAGACATGTAAAACTCACTGGACAGACAACGTGTTAACCCTTGAATGCCACACCATTTCCTCGAGTGGTCCTAAGGTTACACCACTGCATGCTTCAGTGATAAAATCACCTAACAACTCTAATATAACAAAATATTTCATGACGAGGAAATGCAATTTTCTCGGCATTGAATGGTGTCAGGGCGCATCGAAGTTAATCTTTTCAACATAAAAAATGATGATTTTAATAATATAATAATTACATTTCTATAATACGTTATTTTCTTCAGACTTATACTGTTCATGATACTGCACTGATAGAAACTTTTAACCCCTTGACTGCCGATGACGAGAATTCTCGTCATTTTGAACTTTCACTGAATGCAAAGTCCAAAATGACGAGAATTCTCGTCATCGGCAGTCAAGGGGTTAAAAGTGTCTATCAGTGCAATATCATGAACAGTAAGTGTCAAGAAAATAACGCATTATAGAAATCTAAAGTATTATATTATTAAAATCATCATTTTTGATCTTCAACCACAATACATTGTTGACACGTACGCTTGGAGAAAATTCGATATCGCGTCTTCTCAAGATGTGAAAGATTAACTTCGATGCGCCCCTGACACCATGCAGTTATTCCCCGATGTGAACGAAGGAACTGAACGATGCTCGCGGAGCGTAACGCGGCCGCGAAGCGGAAATGAAGTCGTATCTTATCTCGGTCCCGCTCCCTACAACCACTCACCAAGATTCGCAAAGTGAATAATTCCCCGACCATTTATTTCGGCGTTCCGTTTTAGCGCTCGCGCTCGCGGTATGGACAAAAGGAGAGCGAATGAAGCTCGCATATAGAAACAAGGATCACCCGGCGGCGAAATAATACCGTCTCATATTTTTCGAGACGAGCAGGACGCAAAGAAAAGAAGAAGCGTCCTCGCTATAACGTCGAGACTGAACTTTCTACGGGACCGAAAAATCCGTAAAAGCGATTAAAACTGTCCCATAAAAATTTATGCGGATGAAGAAAAGTTTGGCAGAGAAAATCGCGATATAGAAGGCATCGCGTGCCTTTGATAAGATAGCGCGCTTAAATTGTAATTCTCAGTGCGCTCGAGTATGAATATTCTGTATAAGCTTGATACACGGATAGTTCTCAGAGCGGCAAGGAGATAAGAACGCGCGACTATATACTCGAACGCATAATGTAGTCGCAGTGATTTCTGTTGAAACTCACATGAGCGAGAGAGATTATCTCTGAAGCTGTGACTTTCGAAGCGGATGGACACCTGGAAGTGCTTAGCTTCCACGGAGGAGATTCTGTAAGAGAAACGGCTCACACGAACGGATCGACAAGATCGCGCTTTATCGTGGAGACACACTTCGACGGCTAAGAGAAAAGGGAACTGACACGGAAAATCGCGGGGAGAAGAGATACGCGAGTTTTACTGGCAATACAGCTTCGCGGTTAAACAGCTTACTCGCGCAAATAGTTACCCCTGCATTCGCAGTGCCCGGCCGACAGTGATATAAAACTTTATCTCCGGTAAAGCGTTAGTCGAGCGCGAGATAGCCGCTTCAAAATCGCTTCCAACACGTTTCGGATAATGTCACGCGTTGATTTTCGCGAATGGCACTTTCCTATGCAACAAGTGCGCAGTTTTGAAAACATAGAGTGGGTTAAAAACCATTTGGGTTGAAAACGAGTTTACTTGTGACATATAATTGTTAAATAAATAACAATTCTTCTTAAATACTGTACATTTCGCACAATTTAGCAACCAGGAGAACGAAGTGTTTATCGTAAATTGATACCTATTAAAAAGAATTATACGATATCAAGATATAAAAAATACAAATTAGCGAAAAAAACACTAATTTCTCTAACATTATGCACATATTATGCACATTCAGTGTACCATCAGCATTTGCACACATTTCACGGTATATCACGGTTTTCTATATCACGGAAGATCAAACGAATGGCACGCGTTAAAGCCAAATAAACCAAAGCCACGAATATTTTACAGACGAGTGACTTCCAATACCATTTACATGACGAATCGCTAAGAGTTGGTATCTGTGTGTACACGATTTTGTACATATGTATGAACGCGTTTACGCTTAGCGGCGTTTAATCTTCCGCGGAGTCGAGAGACCGCGAGAATATGTCGAGCGGTAACTCAAACGATTTGTCTATATATCGAAATCCGGAAGGTTCTAAGGTTCCTTATCAGGTGAACTGCGAAAAGGCTGGCAGACGTCGTCGCTAAGTCACTCGCCTAATGGAGAGAAACGGGAAAATGGAAGGAAGCCGAGCGCGCGCGCGCGCGCTCGAGAGAGAGAGAGAGAGAGAGAGAGAGAGAAGAGAGAGAGAGAGAGAGAGAGAGAGAGAGAGAGAGAGAGAGAGAGAGAGAGAGAGAGAGAGAGAGAGAGAGAGAGAGAGAGAGAGAGAGAACTGGTACGGCATAAGTAATTGAAATGTTTCGAAGCCGGCTATGTGGAAACGCTCGGTTTCGGGGTATATGTACGTTCGGCCCCCGCCTGCAGTTATACGACTGGCATGATGATAAGAGGAGCTTCCCTCTCGAGAAGACTTCAAACGCATCAGCCAATCTGCCACGGCCACGAACTTCGAGGTAGTTTCCGTTCGCAGCCGCATGGATGGTCCAGCAAATCTTACGTCACGTTTTCCGCCGCCGACTCCACCGTCCGATTGATCAAAGGAACATCGCCGAATCGGCCGAATGAGCGGACGGAATACTACGCTTCTTTCCTTGTCGTGTCTGCCTCGTCAATTAGGATCATCTCCGTGAGACTCTGCGCGGAAGTTTTTCTTTGACCAACTGCGCAATGCCTCGCCGGTGCTTTGGACCGAAACTGCCTTGGAGATAAAAGTACTTATCTGTATGCTATACAGATATATGTACGCGCAATGTATCCCTTCATTTTCTGAAACGCGTACATAGGGTAAGTAGAGGCTATTCCAGTCAGTTAAAGAAAAAAATCGGATAAAAAATTTTCAAGTCAGGAAGGAGCTTTTCAATTTTCAAGGTAGGGAGGGCCTTTTTAGTCCTGGGGCTTTTTAGCATTTTGTCTTGAAAATTTTTTATCCGATTTCTTCTTTAACTGACTTAAATAGCTCCTCCTTACTCTATATAGTCTATATGAAACGTACAAAAAGTTATCATTGAATTATAGATTTAGTTTATTTATCCGCACAAACGCGTTTATAATAATTAAGGAATAGAATGTCTTATTTCTTCAATATCCATCAATTTAACAATAAGCAAATTTAAAGTACGACCGTATAAGATAATAGGCAATCAATAATTAAAGGAACGCCATAATCGGTCGGGACTGGATCTTGGTTGTCCAATAAAATTATTTGTGAATTTATGTACAATTCATCACTCTAGCAAACCACGCGCCGTTACTTACGGACTTAAACGTAGCTAAAACTAAAGCTCGAAAGAGTACTCTCACATAATTAAATTGAAAATCAATTTAATCGTCCACTAACACTCGTTAGCATATTCGAAAAAGGACGGGATATGTATAGAAGGATATAGGATAATAAAGAAAATGTTGAATTGTACATTAAATTCACAAATAATTTTATTGGACAACCAAGATCCAGTCCCGACCGATTATGGCGTTCCTTTAATTATCCATCAATTTAGGATTTCATAGCAAAATCAATATTGAATAACTATATAGAACTACTAGAAGCGTTGTAAAAATTCTCAATTTAATGATAATAAGAATTATATTTAAACAAGCAGAATATATGTACGCTATTTATCATTGTCAAGATGTCTCAAGAAGCATAATGTTCCTCGTGAAATAACCAGCCAAAATAATTTTGCATCCCGCGTGTATTTCTTGAAACAGACATCGCGTGTCGGCTATGAATTCGCTTAAAACTACGCGCTGTGCGGCCTAATACCACGATTCCGGTTGCTTTTCTGTGGTAATTTCTCCCCACGGTACTAAAACTGCCATCGAGGAAAAGAAAGTATTCGCGCCGTGCACGTGTATGCGTTCACATCAATGTGCCCGGCGTGGGGATCTTCCTGAGGGTGTAAGCAACGAGGGGATTTCAGATTTCTACCACTTTGCAAACTTTCGCGATAAATGTTTGATCAGCAATGAAATCGAGTTGAGATACCCAGCAAGAGCAAACGATAATACGCGCAACAACTGTGTTTTAAGAGCAATAAAAATTGCGATAAAAATATCTAACAGTTTCAGAATGCGACGTCAATATGCAATAAAAATAAAGGAAAAAGAATAAGACTATCTCTAAACATATATGTATATAGGTATACATGTTGAAAATGCAAACCAATATTAATTATTTATAGTTCTCTAATATTTATCTTTTAATGGAATTTTATTCGAAAATACTAAATAAATTCACATAATTCAACATATTTATTAATCCTACAAATATATAATATCTATGTACTTTTGTAATTTTCTTATTTTAACTTAATTTAATGAGTTAACTCTTATGTTAAGTCTTGACTTATTGTTAGATGCAGTTTGGATACATCTTCTAAAGATTCTATCATATAATAATAATAATAATATGACTTATGTATAAGCATTTATGTAATAATCGAATACCTATACTTTATTAGAGTTAAATTTTATTTATACGTATTATTATTTATTTTTAACATATTTGTAAAGAAATTTAGTCTGACAAGAAATATCTTGTTAGATTTCGCTATTCATTGGATATAAGAACTTGGATATCCAATCTCGGATATCCAAGATTTCAATCCTAGATTTTATCTTTGCTTTAAAATGTGGCATAAATATATAAATATTTATAAAAACTCTATGAAAATTTTTAGAATTTGTGTAGGTAAAATCATCTAAAAGTAAACTGCGAAATAAAAGTTTCAAAATCGCAGCGATATTTTATTTATTTCTGTACCTATTTTTCTTATATTTGTTTTGCGCTTTCAATCAATTTGGCAAACGTCCATGACGGATTACCGCATAAGAAACATGCCTGAATCCAGTGAAACCACGAGATTTGCAGCATCTTCACAACATGAAAATTTTTAAGAAAATATGTAAGAATTGTATTAATTATGGGACGATAGAGTTATCATCTTTCAATATATTAATCTTCTAAATATATGTAATGGAGTCTCTTCGAGAGAGACTCTGGAATCTCTTTCCATATAAAGAACTGCAAAATTAATGTTCCTCTATTAAATATTTTAATTTGGTATATATTCTGGTAATAATTATGATCGATTTAATCCACATTTCTAAAACAATTTATGTATATAGTTTCGTAAATTTTGTGAATTTTTAGTTTGTATTTATTAATTAAACGCTCTTATACTGGATTATAGTAGCAAAAGTTACTTATAATGAAGTTCATTTCTTTCCTAAATAGAGTTTTAGATATTAAAATAGCTATAATAGATTGATTTATGTTTAAATTATATGCTTAAAACGGTATGTTACATATTTATACAGCAGTGAAATTAGTTGTATCTACAATAAGAGCATTATGATTTAATCTATTATAAACTTGATTATAATTGTTTATGTAAACAGATATATCATTAGAATATACACATAATTGTTATGTAACAAGAATGAACGATGGGACACGCAAAATAGTGTTTGCACACGAAAAGCGCGCATTTATTTTCGTGAAGGAAACGAATTAAACATTTCACTTGGACGACGAACGAGCGTAATACGTTTTCTTCCGGTGGCAATTTATCTAAGAAGTTAAACCCGTCGACGACAGTCGCATTCAATAACGAGATAAAACTTAGCGGTACTGCGTTTTGCTCAAACGTAATCTTTGTTGCGGCTGGTGTACTGAGGTCGAGGAATCAAGTGACGATGGAGATGCACCATGAATAATCTCCCGGGAATATGGCCCTTCCAGCGCATCCGGCTGCATCTGCATCTCGCGATGTACAGCAGGGGCTTGGGCGGAGTCCGTTAGGGGTTAAGTGAGTTTCCTCTCGGGGGAAACAAATGAGTATGTTAATTCAAGCGTAAAAGTGGGCATGGTTAAACCTCCGCATTCGTTGTTGTGTTGTATTG
Organism: Leptothorax acervorum; assembly: GCA_035220615.1. NCBI lineage: Eukaryota > Metazoa > Arthropoda > Insecta > Hymenoptera > Formicidae > Leptothorax > Leptothorax acervorum. Next base: position 6,733 of record JASTWQ010000301.1, read on the forward strand.
ACATTGCATCCGGTTTTCCTCACTCGCCGTTGCGTTTCTCCACGATACAATCGATCCTCTTGCAGTTAACAATAAATTCCGCATGAACCGATAAACTCTAAGCACAATTGAAGGTTTGAGTTCAACAACAAGATAAATTCACAATCTGTAAAAATCTCTAAATACGAAGCCCGTGTTTGAAACTGATAAATCACGATTTGTGGGTTTGTTTCATTGTTGCACTGAACTTCTTAATTCTAGATACAATAATATCACTTAAACGAGGTCAAACTGAAAGGTTAAAAATTCCTTTGACAGTTTAAGCAAAAATAGAAACAATTAAAAAAATTCTTATTTTATTATTGCACTGAACTTCTTAATTCTAGATACAATAATATCATTAAAACGAGATCAAACTGAAAAGTTAAAAATTTCTGTGATAGCTTAAGCAAAAATAGAGACAATTAAAAATTCTAGATCTCATTTTATTATTGCACTGAACTTTTTAATTATAGATACAATAATATCATTAAAACGAGATCAAACTTAAAAGTTAAAAATTTCTCTGATAATTTAAGAAAAAATACATCAGACAATTGAAAAAATTAATTATTTCACGAGTACCGTCACCATTTATGATAAAATCCGCGCAAGTTTGTGACAATTGTGTCGCAATTGCTTCCCCGTGTCTGCAAATATCTTTACCGTTGTTATTATAAGCGATGTTGGCTCTTCACACTTACTTCGGAACTCATATACGCGTTTGCCAACAACGACGAAAACAAAAGCTGCGATTATAAAACGATATGGCAAACAAGCCGCGCTGGGGATTCCTGGTGGATGCAAGCCGCTCGACGACATTCGAAAACTTCCTCTTTGCAAGGCGCGGCGCCGGTTCTGGGTTCTGGCGACGAGCAATTTCGTCGCAAGCAACCGTTTGTTAAACCCGGAACTTCCCGCGTGTGCGCGAGCGCGCCCGTTGCACCCCGGGGAGAGATTTAGCCGCAATCTCGAGGCGATAAGCCACGGTCCCCTCTCTCTTCTCCTTCGTCTCCCGTGCACCGCCCGCGCGGAGGTATATAAATATGTGACGGAATGATGCACGGTCTTCCGCAATGTCGCCGAGACGCGTTGCAATGACGACTTGCTCGCTGTCGTCGCCTCCCAATTGTCTATACCTCTGCTTGTGATCTCTCAAGAGTGAAATATCTCGCGGCCTCAATCGTCCGATGACAAAATACGATTAATCTTGCACTTGGCAACGTTTTCATAAGATGGATTTGTGAAAAGATACTAGGTACGTTCTTCACGATAAAGATAACTTTAAGAAAAATAATTTCTCCAACTCTCTCTCCCTTCCTCCCTCACTTTCTTCCCTCCTCCCTTCCTCCCTCTCTCTCTCTCTCTCTTTCTCTCTCTCTCTCTCTCTCTCTCTCTCTCTCTCTCTCTCTCTCTCTCTCTCTCTCTCTGGTTCAAATGTACAAACTCGACATTCGAAAGAAAACCCATGTTAAAATTCAATCCCGTCGAACTGCAGAGACGTAGGATAGGAACGATCGACTGGGTGAAGCGGAGACGACGACTAGGTAAATAAGGTGTGAACGATGAGTTATCGCCGCGCAAACTTTCTCGCCTCATCCGTTACCTTCGTCGAATGGATTCTTCTGGCTGGGTTGGCGGTTCTGCCATGCTTTCGCCGGCATCGGCATCGCGTGCTTCGTGCACTCCTCCCGCCGCTACCAACGTGCACCGTACACTTGCACAGCGCACACGAAGTCGGGATGAGAAATGGTTTCGGGGGTTAGTGGCTGCGTGCAAGTTACATCTCAACGGACGGCCCCGTCGTGGAGTCGAGTACAGTTCACCGAGTAACACGGAATAACTGCTATAGCGTGCGAGTCACCCCCTCGTTTCTGACACACTCCACAAACTCGTGAAACGCTCGTTAGGGTAAAATTAATTTTATTTACCGTTACCTTTCTCGATTACCGCTGACTTCTCTCACTTGCTCATGGTGTTACATGGACTATTATTTCTCTACGTATCACTAGAGGTATTCCAAACCTATAAAATAGTTTCAAAAGAAATGTTGCATTACGTACAAATAACGGGACGTTGTAAATATACAAAAGTACACATAGATAGAAAAAAAGTCTAAAGGAAGATTGAGGTAAGCAATGAAAGTTATATTATAGTTTCACAAAAATAAAAAATTATAATAAAACTTGCGCACATTTAATTCTTTTGACGTAGAACTACGTCTTTGTCGACAGTAAGTAGGGGGTAATATTAGGAGCACAGATGCAACGAATGCAACGAAAACATGTCACACTTTGAACGTTTATATCTTCGAAACTAATAATCGTAGAGTAATGATTAATACGTCATTAGATAGCTTATATAGTCCCATTTTTCTTGAAAGTCTCAAAAGTCTTAAAAACCTTCCTTAATAAGGAAGCCAAACAATTATAAGCAAATAATTATGCTCAAGTCTCAACCACTTTCAATTTTGGCAATTTAATATTAATTATTGGCAACTTTTCTAATTCCATTATATTCTTCAGTCTTTTCTACCCCTATTTCATATACAATTCTTTAATATTTGGTTGATTAGACTCAGCTTTATTAGGCTTTTATGTATATACGTATTCCTCGCAAATTATTAATTATTAGCAACTTTTCTAATTCCATTATATTCTTCAGTCTTTTCTACCCTTATTTCATATACAATGTTTTAAGATTTGGTTGATTAGACTCAGCTTTATTAGGCTTTTATGTATATATGTATTCCTCGTAAATTCTAACGTATGTAATTCAAGGACTAATCAATCAAATTTTAAAGAATTATATATGAAATAAAAGTAGAAAAGACTAAAAAATATAATAGAATTATAAAAAAATTGCTAATATAATAAAAAATTAAATGGGCACAGTAACAATATTACTGTGCCGCAATCAACAACGTAGAACTACGTCAACTGTCACTACTTAATGTTAAAGTATACAGCGGAGAACAGTTGACGTAGGGCTACGTCTGTCTTGTTTGCCAAAAACGTAGCCCTACGTCAACTGTTCTCCGCTGTATACTTTAACATTAAGTAGTGACAGTTGACGTAGTTCTACGTTGTTGATTGCGGCACAGTAATTGTTACTGTTTTCTATATATTTTTTTATATCTTTTTAGTTTTCTTTTCAACACATAAGTTTTATTTTTCTTCGTCCATTATATTATATTTACTAATTATTTTGATTTGAATAGATTAATAAATAGATAAATGATTGTACTGATTTTATTCGAATATCTTCAACTATTACATGTTTTGGTTCCATATCTCGTTGAGAATGAGATAAGAATATATTGAGAGATGATATATTTATATTATTTTTTATAGAATTACAAAGAGACTTTAAATCTAATTAATGACATTATTAAAAAATATTAATAAAATCCAAAAGTTAGAAGTACCGAGAATAAAATAATTAGTAATTATAATTTACTTTGTGCTACAAAATAAGTTTTTTCGGATTTTCAAGTTATAATTATTAGGACATATCATTCATATCAAGGCTTAATTTCTTCTATTGCCACTTATTTTAAGTAGATTTCTTTGATATTTTTAGAGGATTTCATATAATTTTATGAAGTCAGCTTATTAATGCCGAAATTCGGCGCAGCTTGAAAAAATTGGACACAAGGATTGATTTCTATAAAGGTAATTCGTTTCGTATAACCTTGGCGTCAGATTGACAGTTTCTTGACGAAACGTGTACCTCTCTATATTGAGTGCGATTCTCGATATGAGGTGTTATGGGAGCCCGAACGATTCCATGAAAAATTGATTTCCCGATAAAGCAGCTGTCGCCGACAGATAGAGGTCGATCGCTCTCGTCTCTCTCTTGATATAGTTCGCGCGTGGGGGCGTCTTAATTTATATGAGACTTCCGTTGCATTCCACAGTGCTCCCTTCTGCCGAGGGGACGAGTCCCTAAGATTCGGTGGAGGGTATCGATCAGGGAGCAATTTCTTTTTAACGAGGATCCGCAATAGCTTATTGAAGTGAGGCTCCGATTTAGCGTGAAGATCGTACGAGGAAGCTGATTCTCGGGAGTCGGGCCGTGTCTCTCTCTCCATATAGACAGCAATCTTTAGCGTCGGCCATAATCTCAATCCTCATCTTCGGTTTTCCCCCAGTGGCGCCATGGCGGTTCGAGAAAGCGAATGATAGAATTTTTCATCAGCCGTGGCCGTTACGCCGGCTTTCGTCGATTAATTAGAAAACTTCCATCCTAGATCCACTCAATTTCTTTCAGTCCTATCCGAACTTTAAATTACTCCCGACTCGTCGGCAGATTTACCATGACAAGTTTTATCTGATGAAAGTTTATGAAGAAACGCGATAATATCTTACGGATCTTTATCAAAACATATGAATATATTATTTTTCAATTATTCTCTAATTATTCTGAGTACATACGATATGTATGTTTAGTACCTATATAGTTATGGAGGTGTAAAATGTTTTAAGTTTTCGGCAAAAACTGCAAACGCAAAGCTAAAAATAGTTTCGCTATACTTTCTTCAATATTAGAAAAAGGCAAATATATAATTTGTCATATTTTTAATATAATTTATTACATCTCAGAAGGGTAAGAAATAGTCGATAAGAAATTTATTCTCTTCCTCTTTAAATTGTACTCTGCGAATCACAATTATGTGCTGCGTTGGCTAAGTTTATTTCCGTTCTAGTTGCGAACGAATATTTTATTTCGACACAACGCGAACGCCAAGTTTAAAACAAGGCGGCAAATGTTGAACTACTTGTTGACACGTCAGTAAGTTTATGAGCAGCAAACGCGATTAAGAAACGCACGAGTTTATACTCACGAAGCTTCAACTATTAGCGAGATGAGAGATGTGAAGTTTTCCGCATAAATTAAAAATTGAATTATATATAATTGCTACCGGTTTATATTAGAGGGATGGATTGACTCATGATGAAGAGAGACTCTTCCATGTCGCCGTGCAACGTACAACGAAGTTATACAGTGCGTTCTTTCTCTCTCGTTTTGTAGGTCGCGATAAAAATGTTACGCGAGAGAAAGACAGAGGTGCAACTTTCCATTACCCACGTGTAGCGATGTCCTCGCGCGAAATACTGTTTATGCCCGTGTACTTACGACGACAACGTAAATACGGAGATAATACAAAAGTGTATATCTATAGTACGTTTTTCCGAAATATACGAGGTATCTCAAATGGAGCCCATAATGCGCGTGCGATCATGATAGTTTGTTTTGATATTATTAGCTGCAGTTATATTTTACGCATGCTATTCAAGTATATCGACCAATCCTCGTATACACTGTATATTTATAATCTGAATCTTTACATCGTATAAGCAATTTTTATGTTTGTGAAATACGTTACAGAAATGAGCAGAAAAAATACAGACTTTTATTATTAATATTGACTTCTAATTTAGTACATATTAACTTTAACGATATTTATTTCCACATTTAAAACATTTTTTAGAATTAAATTACAGATTGGTTAAAATAACATATAATTAAACATTTAATTACCTATATTATATGTAAATCAAGAAAAATTAAAAGTTATTATAGGATTTTATTGTTTTGTAATAATAGATTGAATGATAAGTTGAGAATGAATTTTGTTACATTTTTAATTTTGCTCGCAGTTCTTACTAAAATATATAGATAAAGTCGTACATAATTTTCACACGTACATAATAATTAAAACTTTTACCAAACTTCACTCTTTTTGAATGATTCCTTTCACAGTCGTTCAAATTTAAGTACTTATGTAGCGGACAAAATTTTATTCGTATTTAGGTGTAGCTAATTGCCAATACGAACTCGAAAAGCGACGCATTATCGACAACTTGGATGTGGCTTTAACTCAAACATACTGGTTATCGAAGTGCCGTAGCAGTTTTGCGACTTATCGGGAAAAAAGTTCCACGATGTCATACATAAAGTATTAGCATATATAACGCTATTACTGACCTTCCCAAGTTTTTAGCGCTCGTACCTTTTTCATGCTGCGACATATAGCAGATATTACCGTCGTCCATCAACCGCTCCGGTTCTTTCAAAAGCAGCATATTATCGTGCGCACAAAAGCCGCTTTATTCAGCTATCGCTGCCTATCGAAACGTTGCAGTTTCACAATTTATAACTGAAACTTTCGTATCTGCATCGTGTTCAACAACAATCCTTCCGTGCGATGACAACCGTATAAAAAAAGGCACACTGTCACGTTTCGTGCATATCAGCGTCAAAATTTAAACAACCGCGTGATTTCTCGCAAATTTAACGTTTTATATTTTATTTCGTACCGGTACAATCGGTCTAATCGGTCTAGCAGCGCGCACATTTAAATAAAATTTAACTTATAATTTGTAAAGAAAGAAACTGGATAACTGCCCAGTGAAACTATTGTTTGTGCATTCAAATTCATGATCAAAGGATCAGCAGCTTAACGCACGAATAATTATTTAAGCGTTATTTGACGTAGCGTTACCGTTATAGCGAGTGTTAGCATTAAAAGCTGGCACATTAGTACCATCAGCAATTGTTATAGTGGCTATTATTAGAACGAGAGAAATTCTATTGAATTATCAGGAGAGTTGATTTCCCAAATGATTCGGGCTTATTACCAATATCTGCGCTCCACTCACTCCATGTTCTTGGGATATTACAACATCCATCACGCATCCCGACCAGCGCCAGCGTTCTCGTCTATTCCCAAAGGACGATGATGCATCGTGTCTCTTATACAATTTCTTAAGTGGTTGCTCACGGTTATATTTTCCTAGTGGTCGACAAGAACGTCTTCCGTTTCGCTGATGTATGATCTAAATCTGACGTTTCTGCTGGCACAAAGCGCGGTCTTCAATCCGCGGGGATTAACTGTGACAGATACGAGGATGATCAAACGCCATAAGAACGTCTTTATCTCGCGCTAACAATCTCGAATGACTCGAATATCGGACGAGGTACTGTCGAGATATTTAAAAATATCGATCTTCGATAACGTTACTTCGCTAACAGAAATTATATAGGCTATTGATACTTTGAAGCCTGGTTTCAGAGAGGCCGTCGACGTTCATGAATATAAATTAACGGAATTATCATTATAGTTATTTTCGCAAGAACTGTTAATTACTTTGCGCAGTTGGAAGAAAAGCCGTGGTTCGGATAATGCCTTTTTTACCATCTTAGCAACATCTACTCTTATTTATATATGTATACTTAATTTTAATACTCGCAATACTTAATTAACATTGACACTTTGTTCGAAATTCTAACGCCTTTAGGAATTTTGGCGCAAATCATATTCTTTAATGATTTATATATCAAATAACAATTTACCGTCAAGTAGGAATGTCTCGGCAATCTTCTAGAAAGCATATAACGATTTCTGTAAACACATGAGACAAGGAAAAACAACGATCAACGAAAAACCTGTTTACGAGATTTCGGTATGTCAGCAAAATAGCTGACTATTACGATGACTGTCTGAGCTTTGACACCGTGAATTTTTGAAACTCCGAAAACCTATGATAAAAGGTCGGAATTTCGCGTCCTCGACGCTAATCGCCAACAAGTCGTTATTTCCTTTGCACGCTGTTACTTCCGGTCGTTCCTAGCGACAATCATCCTTTATTTGCGCAACACTTAATCGATACAAAGTGTATCCATTTTAACACACTTCGTCTTTTTTTTAAATATAAATTTGATCTAATTAATGTACGATTGCAGAAATCATGATTCTATTTGAAATACGAAATAACTATCATAGTTACCACAGTTACTCTCTCAATATATTGTAAAAAGTTTAAATGATGTATTTTATATGTCGTGTTTCTTTATAAAATAATACAATTATTTCATCGTAAGATATATTATAAAGATATTACAGATTTTATGTTTTATGAATATACACTTTCATTTTGGATGAGCGCAAGTGTCTTCGGCGCGCAACCTCGAAGATGAGGCAGGCTCTCTTCTGGCAAAAGTTTAACCCGAACCACCCCGATCGAGCTAACGCGAGTTTGAGCACGACTCGCGCACTGAAACTCCGTCGTTGTGCGGCCAAGTAACTCGTGGGAATTTGCAAACTAACTGATGGAAACCTCATTTCGCGGGAGACGGTCTTCAGGGTAATGCTCGTAGCGTCGCATCTCCTGCGGAGAACTAACGTAGCCGAATGGATACCAGATACGTAAGAGTGGACTTAAATGACATCGCTCTTTTTCTTTTCCCTGCTCCTGGCAAGGCGGGATAAGAAAACTGAAAGTTTTCGATGATAAAATTTGCGAAAAGAAAAAGGAGTTTTAGTCGTCGCGATAGGAAAAGAATTGGACAACAAGTGAAATTTTTTTTATAAGGCACACCTGCGATTCGAAAATTGAGATGTTAGAAAGCATGCAAAACTATGTCGTATAATAATGGCCCACTTGCATTTTTTCGCGCTGTAATTGTTTAAGCAAAGTATGACATACGTTTGGTAATGAAAATTTGAAGTTGATTACGTAAAGTTCGCTGTTCAATACATTAAGAAAAAAATTTTTGGATCCAAAAAAATATTTATTAGGTGGCTTCTAACAGCTTACTTACTTAATATAATACAATATTTAGAATTAGATAAAATATCTTAGAATTAGATATTTTATTTAATTCTAAATAAATATGTGTATTATATTAAGTAATTAACAAATAACAATTTAATCTCGCTCGACTAAGCAAACAGCTAAATAAATCAAAGACGGCCAATTTTCGAGCAATAAAAGGATGTTAAAAATAAATTTAATAGCATTAATAATAATATATACAATCACGTTATACAATCATGTTAACGTTTCGGGCCTTACTTGGCCTTCTTCAGAACCATAAATATAACAATATTAAATCCTACATATCTCGCATTATTTACAATTAAAGTCGGAGTAGATCTCACCCATGAAGATATGGACAGGTGGAAAAATCTATCTTCGCTCTTGTTGTATTGACCGCTTATGTGAGTCCTCTCATTACTCTAAATTTAATAAGAATTTTACTTTGTTTCTCACGGGGTTCCCTAACTTTTTTGTATAGTTGCCACTAAGTTGGTCTATAATAGAGAAAGGTTTTCAATACATCCATTGAATTCCTACCTGGTTTTTCATGGACACACATGGGTCATGCAATGAAGAATGCGGCCGACATTTTATGTAATTTTGACGAATGTTCGACGATCTTACTCTCCGACTTCGCTTTGAGGGTGAGATCTACTCCGACTTTAGTTGTAAATGATGCGAGATATGTAGGATTTAATATTGTTATATTTATGGTTCTGAAGAAGGCCAAGTAAGGCCCGAAACGTTAACATGATTGTATAACATAATTGTATATTATTATTAATGCTATTAAATTTATTTTTAACATTTTTTTATTGCTCGGAAATTGGCCGTCTTTGATTTATTTAAGTAATTAAACTGTTAGAAGCCTGCACCTAATAAATATTTTTTTGGATCCAAATATTTTTTTTCTCAGTGTAGATATTTAATTTGTGTAACGATTAATATGGGGTTACAAAAGTTTCAAATATACATATATGTATAACAGTAAAAGTTAAGGTTTCGTGAAGACGGATCTTTCTTTGCATTTTACATTGTATTTTGTATTAATATCGCAACAAGAGTTGAAAGAATCATCGATCGCCCTGGATACGAAACGAGAGAAGAATTGCCTTTCAAGAGATGAAAAAGGTCTCTCACATTGTTCACGTAAGTGATATCGATTAAAGATCTATAAAGATTTGTGACTGCTTGAAAAGTGCTTACATCGCCGAAGACAATGGATTTAGTCGTTAAAATTTCAAACAGACTTTCTGGCGCAGCCGTTAAAGAGCCACAGTTCTCCGATTTTCTCCGCTTCCTCGTTACGGAGAGGAATCGTCTACTTTACGATACTTCACATGGTAACATTATTAACGAGGCAAGAAGCTGGCAAAACGTGGCAGCTCTCAGCCGCCACGATCGAAGGCACGAGAGTAAATAATTCGTAAGCACAAAGCGCTTTTTGGGGCGCGACGACGGGGCTGTGTGGTGGATCGTTCTTGCGGAGATTACGAAGATCGCACAAGTCTGGCGCAAAACAATAGGAAAATTTATAATATCCTGACGGGTTTCTCGTTGAACTTTGGCAGCCAAGATACCTCTCGTACTGTCTCTCAACGTATCTGGAATTGCGAACAAACGCAATAAAAGTCTCTTAACGAGCCTTTATCGTTTGCGCTCGTATAATCGGATGCATTACGCAAATTACATTTCCGTGGAATTTATAAGCACGTAAATGGACGTTGTGAAGAAACCTTTGATATTGATGAACATATTTCCGCGATTCGGAAATGAAAGGCGCGAATGTAAAACGTATAAGAATTTCGAACGCATAATACCGATGAACGTAATAACAATAATATTGAACGGACATATCTCTAACTCTATATTTTTACTCTACTTGTGTGTGTGTATTTTTTACAATCGGAAAAAATGTGGAGTCATATTTTGGAAAAATATATTTTTGTCAGGAAGATTCGATGATGACACGTGTTAGATTGAACGGTCAAGGCAATTGCTTTGTATGCTGACTTTGTATGCATGGCTGACCATAAACTGCGTGACACTTATTTCTCCGTCAAAGAAGCAACGGTATCCACGCATTGTTCGTAAAATTGGAAGTTTATTGCGCAATTCCCCGCACAACAGCGCAGCGATATTTTCGACGAAACGCTCGGCAGACTGCAATGCGTTATCCCGCAACTCGGTATGTTTGGTACTTACGTCCCGTCGGGGCTTCTTCGCTTATTTCTATCCAGTCAGTCCTGCGGCATGTGTCGCGCATGAAAGATATCCAGTTAGATGCAATGCCGCGAAACAGATCCACGACCAAGATCCGCGAATATCCATAGTCAATCTCTATTTTTCCGATCGACCGTAAGACCTACATACGCATCACTCTTATTAGGCTATGATTTCAACAATAAAAATATCGAAATTGTAAGCCATTTGCGCAAAATGTACATGTGAAAACAATGCATAAATCTTGAATGCCTTTGCCTTGATATGATTTATCGAACGTTTATCTTATAGAAACGGCGATAATTACCACAAACTCGTGTAACAAGAAAATATTACAAAGCGTCTGGGTAAAGCGATATGTTCAATCACGTATAAAAACGGATATACGTATAGACACCTTTATCAATATTATTCTTTAATTATTAATCAGCGTGACTTTCAAAAGGCAGTTTTTTGCTTGCGCTGAAACATAAAAAGCACTCGACATTTCACATCGTAATCTACAATGAAATTTATAATAAACAAGTATACACTTGTGTGTGTTTCATTAATGTGTAAAATACAGACTCGGATTTCTCCAATTTAAATCACAATGAAAGAGCGAACGTGCGTATTATCGCGAATTGACAAAGCAAACAGCAATGTCAGTTTCTAATGTATAAGGGATTATAACATGAAAATTTATAGTGTTAGTTCATTATGATCCTCTTAATTAGTGTTACACATTGCAGTTTCCATATAACTGATATTATGGCGATTAATGTTGTTAATTAAAAATAATAAGTAACTCTAACAACAATCTACCTTTAATTACCAAACAAGAGAAAGCACTGATTCTGAACTAAGCATGAGTTATTCGATACAAATAAGTATATACGATTAAAGCTCGCGACTATAATGTGACGGAAAGACGATTATGAAGCTAGTAAAGCCCATTAAAGCGAAAATAAGAGACTTGGAAACTGACAGCGTAGAACAATAGCGATTTGTGTATCATGGCATACTTAGGTCCAGTGAAAAAAAATTCGAAAAACGGACGGGAGACAAATGTACACGAATAATCGTTTTTATCTGGCAGAGAGAGAGTGAGCTTTGTTGCTTCTTTTATTACAGTCGAAACTTTTGCCGAAGATATCCGATCTAGAACGTAATAAACGCGCGTCTTCCTGACGACGTAGACAAGCGGAATAAATTACTTTCTTTATTCCCGAACGTAGTTTTCGCTCCGGTCCGAGTGACCTTCTTCCAGTTTATCTTCGGTACTTCGACTAGTCTAGTAGCCGCCGAGGTATCGATTATTTCTGCGTTCCAACCGGGTTGCTCAACGCAAAAAGGGAATGATCGTCCGTGCGGCACCGGGAAACGAAGCCGGAAAAAAACATCCGCCAAGGAGTATCCATTAAGTAATTAATGTTACGGCAACAAAGCGCACACAAAGAATTGAAGCTCACTATATTAAGCGCGCATTCTTGCACAGCTTCTGACTTCACCTAGCTGTTTTAAATGTACCCAGTTAATACCTTTTTAATCTCGATCACTTGTAACGAATTTTATATTCGTAAAGAAGGACACACACACACACACACACACACACACACACAGTTACAAACTTATTTTTCTATTTAAGATACTAATAAAGGGAAGGAATTTTTATTAAAATAACACGTCTACGTTTAAGGCGAAGACTGTAACATTAATTACATAGCAAATATTCTTTAGAAATTTCTTTAATTTCTCGATATTGTACTATAAATATACATTTGTACTGAAATAACTATAAATTACAAAACAGTAGCTCTTCCGAAAAAAAACCATTCGTTTTTATACTTAAAGAACAAATATATTGGTTATATAACTGTTTCATATAAAACATTTCTTTGTGGCGAGATTAAGCCAGCGCTTTTCCTAAACATTTACAACGCTCATTCAGTAAGATATCATATCGTGAAACCTTGCATCTATTAAGTTTCCTCAACTGCGCACGAATGAATTGGCGCATTGACTGGTTGCAACCAGTTATTTAGAGTTGTAATCCGACTCTGCCGTACCGCGGGTGTCAAGTGTGGTTAACCCAATTTTCCATTTCTACTTATATCACGGCGGAGCGATCTAGAAACTAGACAGGAAATGACCGAGTAAGTTAATTAAGCGAGACTGTTGGCGAGACGCGACCGCGAGCCGTAATTAACTCATTAACGTCTGGGATAAGGGAACAATGAGAAATCGGCGACCGTCACGTCTTCCAGACTGGGGTGAATTAAAGAGCGATGAATAAAATTGTCGTCGTTAGTGCGCGTCGTCGCTCATCGCGATACCTTGACTTCTCGCGGCGCGCTTTGATGCAAAATTAATCCTATGCGCGCCCACGAGGTGAAATTATTCTCCGTTTTATGAAGCGCTTCCGCATTCGCTCCTCCGGAGCTTTTGGATGATGGGCTTGCACTCTTGCTCGCACCGCCAATTCTCTCGCACCGCCACGAAGCAGGGAGATATGCGTCCGTAACGCGCGTCCGGCGCCTGACGCGAAAAAGAGACGAGAGTCGGCAGGACGATCCATCCTGGGCTGGGCGTGGCGAGGACCAGAGGTTCATATTTCGCACGTACCCACCGCCGTTTCGGAAACGTCACAAACTGATGCTCGGACACGTGCAACACATCTCCGAGTAAAAAACCGCGGCTGATAAAGTCGTTGCAATATATAACTCGACTTGTCTGGTATGTACGACCTGGGTACGCAATTTTTCACGTCGTAAAGAGCCCTAATTGAGATCCGCGCCGATGCTCGCTGCAGGATCCAATTAACGTGAGTTTACCTCGTTTTTAATTAGGGAATTCCATATAATGCGGCAAATTGTTCAAGTTTCGTAATACCTACACAACTCTTTTCAGAACACAGTTATACAGATTAATTAAATTTCTAAATCGAAAATTATCATTCCTCGCTCTTTTTCTCCCTGTTCTATCTTCATTTAGAGATTAATAATTAAAAAAGTGTAATTTATCAAAATAAATGTTAAATGTTTAATTAAAACTTACATTTTTTAATTTTCACGAATAGATATCTAATCGGGTCATATTTGAAAAAATATATTACAAAAATTATACATATGTCCTACAGTTTTAAAAAGTTTTAGATTTATTATGCAGTACTTAAATTTTTGAATATTACTTACATAATTTACATTTACAACATAATTATTGACTCAATAAGACCAAATTCGAATCTACTTTTACAGAGTTTGTAAAACGGATAAGGAATATCCTGGGATATTCTAAATATCGCTGTGCGCTTATCCGTCTCATGATTACGCTCGGTGTATGTTACACTTTTCCAACTGCGGTTACTTTGAGAATACAGTTTCACACGACTGTCGGATAAGCTACAAAGAAGAACACTATCTCGAGGACGAAGCGTCTTATTCAACCGTGAACTCGCGAGACGATCGTCCCGATATATATCTTCCGCGTCCAATGATCAAGCAGTTAGGTGATTCTATACTCTTTCTTAGACTGTCTTGGGAAGCGTCACTCGGTCGTTTTGGGAACTTGAAATTCGTGTCGCGAGTAGAGAATTTTAGGAAAGAGAGAAATGGAGTGAGAGAGAGAGAGAGAGAGTGAGTGAGTGAGTGAGAGAGAGAGGTTCCGTCTATCTTTCTGCGCTAGAGGGGAGATATTTATCTTGCTTCCACGAGTCGAGTGCAGCTCTCTTAAAATTATAGGCGACGCGAGAAAATTTGTTCCGTCGCGCATCTGTACGGTATTTCTGCGGCAACTCCGGCGAGCAGACCCGGAAATAAGCCGCGCGCATCTCCTTTATTGCTTCTACCGGCGCTCTTATCGCCTTAATTCCAAGCGTGCAGCGTTAAGGACGTTCTTGTTTCTCACGTTTACGCGCGAACTTCGCGACTTCGTCTTCGTTGCCCCGTTTTAAAAAGGACGACCAATTTATGATGATAATGTACGTCGCAGTAACATTGCGTGTCTATTATAGGCGAACTGTTCTCCATCTCAAGTAAAAAAAGCGGAATCTCTCAAAAACCATTATTTCTTCTATTAATACAATATAATTTTCTATGTACTATTATATGAAAAAAGTACTATAAAAACTATATGATTTTTATAAAATGAATGAAACGTCTTTATGTTAAAGTTGAGTAATGAATTCTTGATAAAAGCGATATTATGGTATTTTTTACAAGAAGAACAATCTATGTAATATTGTGATATCTTAATTTTCTTAACAAATCAAAGACTATATAGCTAATAAAATTTGATAAAATTTATTAATAAATTAACAATTATATTAATTAAATTTTTAATCCAGTTTTGATGTAGCTTTGTTATAAGAGAGAAGTAATAATTTTTCAAATTTCGGTTTAGCTTTAAAATGGAAAAATAATTTCATGAAAAGTACTGGTCTAAAATCAGAATTAAGTGTTACATTAAAACAGAATAGAAATTTGGATTTTAATTTGAGATTAAATCTGCACGTTAACATATGTCTTTCATACGGGTATGCTACAGAAAATTAAATAATTCAAGAAAACAGAGTTCAAATTATATCGCTGTGAGGTTTTACAAATTTTAACTTAACAGGTACGAGAGAGCGCACCGGTTTCTACCGCAGATATGTCTTAAGAAAATAAAACTGGGAATTTTTTTCAAAAGGTGCTTAATTAATTTCATACATAGAAGTACTCGCCTACATGATGTTATTCAAGACAGGACATTTTGGGATAATTCGTTAAAACAACGGACATAATATAACAAAGGGAGTGGAATCCTGCGCGTTTTTCCACGAACATAGCAAGATGGCCAAGCTCGCGGAACAGACCGACATTGTGACAAAGTATTGCGCGGAGTGCCGTCCTTTTTGTGGATCGGTCCAATAGAGAAATTCATCCGACTCAGCGCCAAAGGAGCCTCCCGAGACTCGCAAAAGAAAAGAAAAGGCATGACGTAACGCAGCCTCGCTGTAACTGACGCAGTGATTCTCTCCCTCGGGGCGACCTAAGAGTACATAACAACAGGAAGCTCGCTTATCTTCCTCCACCTCTGTCCCAACTTCTGCTTCCGCTTCACTCAAAACCGACTCGCCAAGTTGGATCTTCGCTGAGGAAATCCCGTCGACAGGTAGTAAGATCGCCAAAGGTATAACAAAACAGCAGATAATTAACAGAAGATAAATGATATTCTATTGAATGCGTATACTTAAAGTTCACTTAACTTCAACCGAGTCGTCCTTTTAAAGGATTACCGCAGCAAAATCATAATTATTAAAGCAGTCTACTTCACGGTATTTGATAAAAAGAAAATAATTTTATTCTTTAAATATTTATTTTAAAAAAGATGCAAAATATCCACGTACCTATACAAAATTGCTTTAAGCAACAAAAGTTTTCTTAACTACAACGCTAAAGATTGTTTTTAATAATATTTTGCAATGTCATTAAATAAATACTCGCACAAGTTTCATTGCAACTTAAGATTTGTCTTTTTCGCCAACTATCAATAAATACCGCGTTTATTTTACTCTTACAGTGTTTCTTGTAATCAAGCCAAGCCACCGCTGCTATCACAATCGCAGTCAAGAGACTATCGAGAATCTTTTCATAGAGTCAATAGCGAATCACAAAACCGAAAATCGAAGGGAATTAAATCGGTGAAAAAGGACTTTTAGCTGCACACTGACAATGCACCACGTTATTTTTATTACTTTCGTAAGTCTTTTCGAGATGGTGAAAGCACTCTGTAAAGCAGGAACGCGTTAACTGCCAAGCACTGAGTAGAAGTCTCTCCTGCAACGTGTGGCCGCAATAAAGCATTTAATCGATTCACGCAACTGTGCTTTATTGATTATCCGATTTCAATATACTGCCCGGTATCATCTTCTGATTGAATTGAACTGGTAGCATGAAATGAAACTAACGTAATATCAGATATGCGTACATCTTCATCGTATTATGTCTAACAATAAGTGTTGAACTATTTGTAAGCTGTTTTTGGTATAATTAATATTATAATGGTGAGACGAAAATAGGGAAAGATTGAATTCTGGATTATATAAGTCTTAAGGCGATGCTGGAGTTATTAACAGAGCGTAATTTTCGTGCACATGCCACTTTTATTGGATTTGTAGAATTTTAAATCCTTCTCCAGGATTAAAGTATACAAGCAAACGGATTATTTTTATAATTTTTTTTCTTTCTTAACGTAAAGTTGACTCGTCCCTTTTCCGTTTGCGTGTATACTTTAATCCTGGAAAAGGATTTATAATTCTATAAATCCAATAAAAAATTGCACGTACATATGTGCGCGAAAATTACGTTCTGTCGGTAACTTCAGTTATCGCCTTAAGAGTAAATAAAAATTCTTACCATAGGTTGAGCAAAATGTTCTTATTTGCTATATACATGTGGTAGCGCGGCATAATTCTTATTAAGCAAATAAAGAGCATTTAATATGTTATCGAGACACGATATTTCGCGAAAAAAATTGCATGCGATCAAATAGCATGGTTCCAATAGCTCCTTGCATGTGGAGATTTGCATCATTCATTTAACGAGATCGCGGAATTGATATGTTCTCGGCATTTTGCATTTTCTTGATGAAAAACAAATATTGGAGCAGCGCATAACCATCGAGGATATTGATTATCGAGCATATCGAATTGCTGGACGCGTTTTTCATCAGTGCGTCGTCCTTCGTTGTTCCATCATTATAAATTGAGAGAATCCATATCTCGATAGCGCGTGTCTGATGAATAATTGCTTTCGCTACCGTGTATCAACGTAACATTTACTATGTATATCTTAGCAAGCACATATTGATCGATTAAAATCTTATATATTTGAATTTATTTCACAAATATTATTTATAACAATACATCTGCATTACCAACGTATTATAATACTCGCGTAATAGAATTTCTGACTACACATATTTAGAAACAGTGGCTGTGTTTCGATATTCACTGCCAGTACTGAAAATCTATAGTGTACGTGACGTAAACTATAGATTTTCAGTACTGGTAGTGAATATCGGAAGGCAGCCTGTACCGATTTAGAAAGTATATGTAATTATAAAAATTAAGTTTTATAATCGGTATAAAAAGATATTCCTTACTAGGGTATCCTTGAAAAAGCATTTAAAATCGCAATAACATTTATTGATTGTTATACAAAAATGGAAGATTAATATTTATCATAATCAGAATGATGATTTATTACAATCTGTGACGATAAACTAAATTACAGTCATATATTTAAAAATCTTTGATTAAAAAATTCATGATTAATTTGTTTTTTGTATATTTTTGTAATATGCACAAGTTTAAATATTTTACAAGATTTGAAAGCTACATATAATCACGCATCGTATTCATCTACGAAGATGTGTAAAAAAAAAAAGAAACGGGCGGCAATTGCGAGTCTTGCTTTGTATTCACATCTTTTGTCTCACAATTCAGAAGCCATGTCAGATCCGTGGCGTTCATTCGTAACTCTCTTTCCGTACGCGAGAAGATTAAAAATTCCGAGACTGTGCTCTCTCGCCGTTGTGCGTTTTGAGACGGCACGGCGTCTTTTTCACTCTTCCCGCAACCTGTCCCGCAGGAGGCTGACTATCGCACGAGTCATCTCTCGAAAGCTTATCTGGAGCGACGGTGACGGTCGACTGAAGTACCGCAAGGAGTGGCCTCCTTGCGGGAAAAGAAGAAAAAAAGAGCAAATGGAAGACGTTCCCTCGTCTTACGTTAGACTATTTGATTTTTCGAGAGTGCACCTCGCAAAACCGAGAATTATGTCGAGAGTGAGAGAGAAAGAAGTTCGAACATGGAGAATCATTTGAAGTTTGAAGCAACGTAGCGCGATTTCTTATTGTCAATAATAAAGTTTATATTGCGCATAACCGATATCGCAAAAACTATTTGTGATTGAATATATACTGCAGTTATATCTTCTTCCTTTATCTTTTAATACGCTGTAAAATTAAATTATTTTTGGTAAATGAAATTCATTCACAAGATTTATGACATTTCAATAAATTTCGGTAATTAGATTCTTCAATTCGCAAAATTGATAAAATCAATATGTCACTATATAGCTTTATATTCGCATATCGCAAAAATTTCGTTTAAAAAGTTAAAATGCTATACGCTAAATAATTTTCAAAATGAAAATCAAATATATTCTGTACGTGCTGTAATATTGGGTTTTGCATGATTAATACAATGAAAAGTCAAGCTTCTTATCAAAACAACTCATAAAAATCTCATAATAAATACTCGCAATACGTAAACTTTGCAAAATTGATCGGCAAATTATTCTGTGCGCATATATAATGTACATTAACCCTTGGTATTGGGTGAATGCCTACCTCGGGTTATCCGTTAACACAACGTGATTGCTGCAATATCTATAGCCATCAACGTAATTGAGAGAGAAATAGCTTAGAATCGGTATAAACGCGATAGGACAACTAATTTAGAATGACAATCATTACGCAATTGCATATTAATGATAACATTAATAACAAATAATGCCATATTCGTAATTATCGTATTAATCGTCAATCGTGCGTTAATAATGATAAATAATGCAAATACGAGCATGATTCATTGAAGCGAATGCTGTTGTCAAGCTAGGACACATTGTTTCCAAAAATTATTCATATTTTTTTCGATAAAATAGATATAGAACATTATTTCCATTAATGATGATAACATAACAATCCGAATACAATGGATTAATTTGGTTGGAAGATTGACGCTCTATATATTATAAAACCACATAAATTTTCTATGTTTACACGTGTGCGTAATATTATAAGAATAAAATAGAAAACATGTATGTGCATGTGACATGAAAGAAATTGCCTTTAAATAATAAACACTCACAAATCATATCCTCAAAGAATCATTAAATCAAAGAATCATTAAAATTTGTGCATGCCACAAAATGCGCGTAAATTTCTAAACAAGCATAGTAGGTGACTGATCAAATAAGCGTTTAAATTCCATGTCGAAAGAGTCACAGAAAATTTCTTAAGCGACTTTAGTTATGATTCTTGGAGTAATCTCGGGTAAGAGCCGGGTTGTTGGCCTCAACACAATGAAAACGGCCTTTAGGGGATTGAGTGGTGACAAAATGCGAGTAATCGACGTCGAGACGCCGAAATGATGCTACAATATTTCGAGGCGTTTCACGGTTATTTCTCTGTAATATCGTAAAGCTATCCAAAGACATGGTATATTGTGCGATATACGCGACGGTGTTGAACACTTATTACTATATAGTAAACTGCCGCTACGAAGAAATGGTATGGTCATAATGCCGATCAAATCGACACATTAAGACATATTTATTGTACACATATTGCATTTATATATATACTTATATACACATATACGTATATACATATAATATAATAGTACTTTATACAGGGTGGAACAAAAGTTCCACAACGGCCAAATATCTCGAAAAATATGGAAGATACGGAAAATGTTTCAGACAAAAGTCGTACGATTTCAAGGGGGGGGGGGGGGGGGGGCATAAGATGGTGGCAATGATTTGAACTTTGATGGTTGTTTGAAGCTCACGTGAACGTCACCTTCAATTTTATAAATGGAACCCCCTATATTGTAGTATATTGTTTGAAAGGGCATAAAATAAGAAAAATTTTGGCGCAAACCAGAGGTCGATACGTTGACCCGTTTGGAAGTTAATTAGGGTAAAAAATTGACTTTTTCCAACTTTGACATTAAATAACTCCAAAATGGGTCAACGTATCGACCTCTGGTTTGCGCCAAAATTTTTCTTATTTTATGCCCTTTCAAACAATACACTACAATATAGGGGGTTCCATTTAAGAAATTAAAGGTGACGTTCACGTGAGCTTCAAACGACCATCCAAGGTCAAATCATTGCCACCATCTTATGCCCCCCTTGAAACCGTACGACTTTTGTCTGAAACATTTTTCCGTATCTTCCATATTTTTCGAGATATTTGACCGTTGCGGAACTTTTGTTCCACCCTGTATATAGACCTATATAAACTATGTGTGTTCAAAAATTAGCATTACAATATGATATTCGAGAAACGAATTTTCTAATACATTATTAATCAACCTAACATTTGGAAGTATACCTAACTATAATAATAATAATAATAATAACAACAACAACAACAATAACAACAACAACAATAATAATAATAAGAATAAGAATAATAATAAATCTGTATTGAAGTGCAAGAGATATAAGATATGATAGAGAACAACGCTTTCAGAGGTGAGACCAACAACGATGCTACATGTAAGCCCAGACTTTTAACATAATTGAATTAACATAACAATAAATACTTTTAATATCATCTAATTAGTATAATAATAAAACTGTCATAAAATAAATCTATATAATCCGAAAGAAAATTACAATTGTTTATTCAAAACTACCATAACTTGCATTTCCGTCAACACTCTCTTTTCTCCATTTCATTGTTCGATAAAGTCGCAGACGCGAAAAGAGATGCAATCGTCACCAACGGGGACGGGGACAGAAATGAAATTCACAGGACGATACAGCTACGAGAGCAACGCGGACATAAAGGGCACTTTCGCTAAATTATGCATAGGGCATGAAAAATTCCCATGGCGAGCCCGGATCCCGACTTCCACGGGCTGCATAAGGAGATTCGCATTATCGTGCATGTTGAATGACGGGAAGCGAGAGGGAGAAACCCGAAGGGCGGCCGAGAGGCCGGAGAGCAGCCGGCAGTAGTATGAAATTTTTAAAGCAGTACACGACGAAAAGCATGTCCGGAATCGGAACCGTTCTGTTTCCGAAGAGCATCGCGAGAGTGAGTGAGCGAGTGAGTTGTCGCGCGAGGTGATCTTCAGAGAGACAAAAGTTTATACATATTATTATATTATGTGCTTGACGTTTGTCTTCTCTCACCAATTACATCGACAGATTGCACCAGAAAATTCTAATTAAAGATTTCTGTTTATTACTGCTTTTGCTGTTTGGTCCAATCATATATTTAACCAGTATTTTGCAAACTAGCAAGTACTTGAAATAAAGATTAAGATATTCCTGCAACAAAATTTTCGATATAACTTGAGATCTTCTTTTGTCGCTTCTATCAGCGTTCAACATTTTTTATTATAAAAATTTAAGAATATGTCTTATAAAAGAAATTGTTTTTTTTTCAGGCCGTTGCTAAAACAAATCAAGAATTCTGCGGAGTCGCATATCGTGCTGGACTGTTCTACCGAGAGGATCTACGATGTGCTGAAACAAGCGCAACAGATTGGAATGATGAGCGACTATCACAGCTACCTCATCACCTCACTGGTAGGTACCCAAGATTAAATGCGATTAACAATCGACTTTCCATCCGTCATAGGCCACGAAGTAATCCGGAGTAGACGTAAGAGTTGCGAAATTGCATCAGGCGTGCGTTGCTTGTAAGGCTAATTCTCGCGATCTTCATCGTCTGAGCCACCTGCGGCTCTCCCTGTCTTCAGTGTCTCTGTCGAGGAAACTGCGCCGAAGGAGTTGGCGCTTCCCCACGAAGACTCAAGATCGATAACTTTACTCCCGGAATATTTGAACCTCTCGTAAATTACCACTAAAAAGACAAGGAGTCGCTTACCGTACGAACGGTTCAGAGATTGCCATCCGCCGTCAGTGAGAGAGATCCGCCGTGATTACAGCGAAACGTAAAATGCAGCTCAACGTAACGTTGAATGACTCTCGCGGTATTATTTTGTGATAGTGGCAAATTTGCCCGATTATTATTTTAAATATAATAATTTATTGCATCCTGCCGTGCTATGGAATCGCGAAGCAATATGATAGATTCTATTGATGTACTGCAAATAAATCATTATTTAGGACATTTTAGGATAATGTGTAAAAAAATGATGTATTCTAATTTTTTTAAATAACACAATTAATAGTAATTTATAAAATATTCAAATCAAGGATTTGTTAAGAATTATTAAGGCATCAAAATATATCAGCAAAATATATTTCTACAGAAAGCTCCTTAGATTGACGTTAAATGTTAAGTTAAAAAGGGACATCAACTCTGTAAGATCGATAATGCAAATAAGAGTCAATAAATTATGTCCTTTTTGATATTAGATTAGAATACATAGTTCCAAGGGAAAAGAATAATTTTCGTGAATAATTGAATTAATCGCGAGAGAAGGGTGTGGTTATCGCAAGATCCCGAGCATAAAATGTCATTTTTAATTGCAATACGAGAAGTAAAATTTTTAAAATTTACTTTACGCTCGTTTGCAAGCTCATTGAGTGCATAATGAAAACGTTACGCGAGTGCAAAACGTGCAATGTGACTCTTGAACGAGTAAAAAGCGGAAACGTCGGCCTGCTGCAGTTAAAATTGGAAGCTGTCTCAGGATAATTAGTAATTTACAGCCGTCTCGACAGTGCAAGTTGAAGCGGAAAGGCAGGCATCACGTCAGTCGGGACGCTATGAGAAGCGCGTCGCCGTCGTCGCGCCGACGCGACATCCGCGACGGCAATAAGTGATAAAAAATAAATAGGGCTTTAAACGGACACGCTATATAACCGCGAGCGGCGCAATTTATCTCGGTACTTTTCCCCCTCCCTTACTAGATTTCAATTTAGATCCATTAAAATGTAAATCAGCGAGGGTATTTGTTCGAGCGCGGAAGAATCGAGCTTTTTTCTCCCGGCTTCTTTCCGTTGACTCTGTACTGACGATGGTCGGTTTGTTTTACGGGAAAAACACAGATTAATACCGACGACAAATGTAAATCGATCGCCGATATTACAATTTCGGAAGAACGGGGCGTTTAGCCGTGTCAGAGACGATGAATTCTAAATTCGTCGTAAAATTTCTTCTCCCATTATTCTATTTTATTTCACGCGACTTCTCCACGCTGATGAGTGCAAAATCGTTTGTATCTTCAATGAGCCGATAAAAATTGATACATTATCCGTTTAATATTTATCAACAACAACTCGAGGAAGATTAATGAAGTTGGCTGCGTGTGTATGTATATAAATTTCATTAATAATATATAATCGCCCCTAATGGTTCCCCTGTAAAATTTGCATCGTTTAACTTAGCTATCAGCTTAAAATATTAATTTATAAACTGCGTAGGATGTTTACTTTTAATATTAATTATTACGCAGACGAAAGAAAAATCGCGAAAATAAATGGAGCTCTTAAAAAAATTTTTACCGAGTATAAAACGAAATGTTATCTTGTTATCTAATATAGTGGAGAAGCGAATGATAAATTATTATAGTTGAGTGCGACCAGATTTCTCGACATGATAAAGCTCGGTGAGATGAAAAGGACAGAGGGCTGTTTAATAATTGCTTAATGTCGCGACCGATCTCTATCGCATGAGAGAATTTAACGGTGCCTCGCTCGATTCCCGAGACGATATGTCTCACGTTGGAGACTATTTATTTTCACTTACGCCGGTCAGTCGTCAAGGCTCTCGGAGGGAAAAATTGGCCATCATCCATCAACCTGACCTTTCCGCGGCACGATCGGGAAGTCCGCACGGCTGTGTTACACGTGGTCGGATATAGGTACACAGTGTAGACTGTAGCAGAGCACCCTTTCCTTGGCGGACTGGGTAAGAGCATTAATGAATCCTGCTCGGTCACTCCGCTTGGCTTTCGACGAATTGCCTTTCATTGAATTAAGTTCGCCTCATAAAACAGTGATTTCGCAATGAAATTATGGGAGCTAGTCCGTTCTCTCGCAGTCCCACGGTGGAGCTGCGACTATATACGAATTTTGCTTCAGCATTCTGCTTCTTCGAATTTATGTGGCGTCGACGCGTACCCTAGTCCCCGCACGATCATTATGGTTATTATGCCTGTTACGGTTACGATGATTGTTATAGTCGTTATAGTCTTGGCCGCCATTAAGGTGCTTATTACGGGCATCCATCGCTTAGGATCATACGCTCTTGGATTTTCACGTTACACTTTGGAGCTCTTGAGCTCGGCCAGGAATATCCTATTCCGCTCTGAAATAGAATACTTAACTCAAGCAAAATTCCGTTCAAATAAAACGGCTTTCAACACGGCCTTTAATCAGGAAACTGTGAAATCTCGAAAATCACTTAAAGAAGTTAATTAGAAAACCACAAAATCCTAAAATGCTTTAAAGAAATCACGTTTGCTTTAAAAGAAATATACAGGGTGTCCCAGAATTGATAGTAAAAAAAGAAGAGGCATATTCTACAGGTCAAAAGAAGGTAAAGTTGTCGTATAAACATATGTCCGGAAACGCACCCCCTCTGAGCTACACCCTCCGAAAGTTTTCCGAAAAAACTCGAATTTTCTGTATATTGTCTAAACTTGGGCTTCGAACTTTACGAAAATTCGTACATATCCTTAATTCGAAGTCCAAGTTTAGACAATATACAGACAATTCGATTTTTAACGCACCCCCTCTGAGCTACACCCTCCCAAAGTTTTCCGACAAAACTCGAATTTTCTGTACATTGTCTAAACTTGGGCTTCGAATTTTACGAAAATTGGTACATATCTTTAATTCGAAGCCCAAGTTTAGACAATATACAGAAAATTCGAGTTTTTTCGGAAAACTTTGAAAGGGTGCTCAGAGGGGGTGCGTTTCCGGACATATGTTTATAGGACAATTTTACCTTCTTTTGACCTGTAGAATATGCCTCTTCTTTTTTTACTATCAATTCTGGGACACCCTGTATACAGTTACTTATTAACATAAAAAATTAGCAAAGTATTTAATTAACTATTAAGTACAAAGATACTATTAGACGAAACTAAACGTTTAAATGTAAAGTTCGAGCTAACTCACAAAAGATGTCAATCTAAACTGAGATTTAGTCACAGTCGTCACAGATCCTTTATACTATTTAATGTTTTTCTAAAAACAGAACTATTATTTATCAATTTCTAATATGTATTTCAATCTGCATAATATGAGCAAAGTTAATATATGTATAGAATTTTTACCATGGTAAAATAGTTTTCCATATCATATTTATTTTTTCTTAAAAAAGTAAAATATCTGTTTTGATCAAGAACAGTTATAATTCGTTGGAAATAAGGCCGAAAGATGTACGGTGATGGGGAAAAACGATCATAGTCCACGCGCTTAATTGTAAGGAAGAACTATCTGAGTCCGACATACAATGTAAACACTAAGCAAGCACTATGCATTCCGATATTCATTGCCAGTACTTTTGTCAATAGCTTCCTAAAATATCTGATGGCTTGAAACTTAAAATTGCGTTTTTTTTTAAAATTACTCCGGATGGATATTGATCGATTTTCCCCTGTTCTCTTCAACTGTTGCCGTAATCGTGTAAATATAATCGACTGCAAATTAAATATTTAAAATACTGCTGCAAAATATTTTGTGTTATCGAGCCACCATAGTTGTACGGCTCCACAGTACACTGCAGCAATGTACAAAACCACATCTGTCAAACGGTCTCGGTGATGCTCTCCGCGCCCACATATAGATTCGCTGGCTGTTCCCGTTTCAAACAACAAGTTTACGATCCAACAAAATTTCGTGATAGACTCCGTAACAACCACGCGCAGTGTTTTGTGAAAAGCGATATTCTTGCCGGATCTATCATATGCCACGAGCGCGATGATAACGCACTGAGAAAAAAAGCCATTCTTTTTGTTACTCGCCCGTATGCTAGTCTTGTTGATGAACAAAAATCCAATAGTACATGTATATTTACATATATCTTTGCTTCCGTATCGAGACTGACACGCGAGGAGAGGATGCAGTAACCTATTTTTCAATGTGACATAAACGAAAAGTATCCGACAGATATTCATGCTAAGGTCATTGTCGAGTCGAGCTGTAACTATCCCTAATAAGAAATATCGTGATTTATCCATTTCTAAAAGAGGAGTGTAAAGTCGATACTCGAATCTATTGAAGTTTATTGTTGTCGCTTTTCCGCGACGCCGATGGTTCTCTTGCTGCGCTTACTTCGTGAGCAGCTTTCATCGTATCGCTTTGACAGTTGTGTATATCAAAGGGATTAATAATAACAGTAATATTAATAACATGCTAATAGTAACATGTAATAGTAACAGTATAATATTAAAGCTAAATAGCGAAAAGCGCGCGTCTGTGATGTCTAGATTGTCTAGTAGATATAAGAAGTACCTATAAATAACAAAGCTTCTATTCCACGAGTATTAACTTAATCCTTGAAAAGCTACTAGATCCATATATGGACCTAGAGTCTATTTCAACGTTCATTTATGTTGCTAAAACCACCTACAAAAATTGATATTTTTGAACAATTTAATATTAATTATTAGCAATTTTTCTAATTCTATTATAATCTCTGGTCTTTTCTACCTCTAATTCACATATAATTTTTTAAAATTTGGTTGATTAGACCCACACTGATAAAAATAATGTCATTATTTTACCGGATTTACGCAGTTAAAACAGAGTAATTTTTGTAATTTTAACTCAAAACGTTAAACTTAATTCAAATAAAATCAAGTTTCCGTTAAATATTTTCTCGGTTTACTGTCGGTGGTAAAAGTAGGTACTTGATTTACTTTAACATTCACTTTAGCACAGTAGGGGAGACCGGGGCGAGATCGACAGTTTTTTTTTCGGTGCCGACTTTTAACAACAAAATAAATAATTTTAGTTAAATGTGGTATACCGTTGTAAAGAGTGAACCTATAGCTACAAAATTTATATAGGAAATTTTTGTCTACGTTGCTTTGTTTAACCGGTATAGAACAAGAACGACAACGGTGGAAAAATTGAAATCTCAAAAATGCCGGGGCAGAGTCGTTACTCCATAAATACATAATTCCGATTATAAAAACTGATAGAATACATTTTATTAATTATTTGTCAATAGAAAAATGTAAACATTTATTAATTAAAGTGTTAAAATGTTTCATCATTTTGTGTTTTTGTGTGTGTGTACGGATTCTATAACTTAAGAACTAATCAACCAAATATTAAAGAAATATATAGGAAATAGGGGTAGAAAAGACTGAAAAATATAATAAAATTAGAAAATTTGCCAATATTATAAAAGTCGACCCCGGGTGCTTACTGACGAATTAGCTCCAAACACAAGTTTCAGGTTTGATCGCCCACGAAATATTAGACATCAACGATAATGAAAAAATTACACTGGATTCGTGTTCAGCATGTATTCTCTTTATAATCACGTACCTCGAGATTTGGAGAGCAAATATTATTGCAGATATTAAAAAATTTCCACGCGCAGAAAATTTCACTTTTATCTTCCGAAAACACGTTTGCCCTCGTAAAAATCATAACACGGCAAGTAACCTGCCGAAACTCCGTTGGTCACATGGGTACCATAAGCAGCGTTTACAATGTTAAGGGGATCCTAAACCGAAGGCCGAACTCCGACGATTTCGCTGTTTTACCGACAAAATTCTATATCTGTCCTTGTATAGACAATGATAATAGACAAGGATAGACAAGGTTATAGGTTATATTGCATTTATTACAATTAATCTTTTTTTGTAGGCTTTTATTCTTAGTTTCAATTGCACGATATTGTTCTTACATGTTGTCCCTAGGTCATGCCGGTCTAATTTTGTGGATATTTATTGTGGAATTTTTGTACAAAGCAAATATATTGTCATCATGTATACCAAAAATTAACAAAAATATTAATTTTTTTTGTTTTTGATATAAATTCGACTACCATGACCTAGATTTTGATGCGTACTTTAATTCTATACAAGAATTTTGCATTTCTATAAAGCCAATTAAAAGATTTTCTCTAAGAAAAAAACCGGTATTACAGACGGCTTTAGGATCCCCTTAATAGCGAGTTTGCACAATATTCAGGTTCCGAGATATTTGATGTGACGATTTCACCCCAAAGACGTTTTCGCCCTGGTCTTTCCTACCTCTAATATATGGAATTTAAGCACATGTATGTAATGTTATGGATGAATTTGACAATACCCCGGAAGCTAATTTACAAATAATCTGTAAAAATACAAAATTCAGTTACCTTTTCATAATATTCCTGTATTTTTAATTAAACAAAAGAGAAAAAAATGCACATTTTAAATAAATATTACAAAAATTCAGTAAATTTATTCATTGTAAAAAATTAATAAATTTTTTTTGTGAATTTGCACTGATTTTTACCAGTGCAGAGTTATACATGATTAAAGTTGCGAGGTCCTCATATATGGACAGTGTAGCTTCAAGTGGTTGAGACTTGAAGTGTAGCCTTTAAGGGTTAAGATTTAGTTACTGCATAATCCTCGGCGCGCGTAACGCGAAAGGAATTTCGCGCGTTTAAAGCAGCGTGTTAATAAAATGTGGCATGCGAGAGACATAACAAATTGCCACACTGAAAAAGGTTGCACGAGTGGGTGCAACAACAGCACTCGCCATTGTATCCTCACAGCACTTTCGAGTTTTCATCGTCGTTGTTCCCTCGCTTTATCAGTTATTTCTGCGATGACAATAATCGGTGCATACGTACAATATTATATTGTATATTAAATACACATCTCGAGTGAAGTAATTGGAATTGATGAGTAAATGGGGTAACATAATGATTTTCTAATGATAAAATGAGCAGCAACCTTAAACTCGTTAAAAAGTGTATGTGTGTGTGTGCGTGAATAAAAGGATTTAAATATAATAACCATTAATTTTATCAACAAAAAGTGTTCTTCGCATTACTCTATTTATTCAATGGTATTCATTAACGTTATATATTATTTATTTATATTTATTGAACCTATATCTATAACAATTATAATCCATATATTATTTGTATATCATTAAATGCATATCCATGTATCATTTTCTTGTTTATCTGTGCCACCAATAGTAAATTGATAATTAATATGTGTTTGAATAATTAATCTTTTATATATAACAAATTTGACAGCAGTTTTTCTTCAAAGATTTTAGTATATTCTATTTATTATTTATCAGCTTTTACTTATTTTAGTGTTTACTATACATTTTTCACTATTATTTGATATTTAATACTTTGAGCAAATTGATTAATTAAATTTTGTGCTAAGTTTGTGTGTGTGTTTATCGAAAATCTTTTTGATCTCTTATTTATTCTAAAATTATTGATACTATAATTTTATTAAGAAAAAGTCGATTCTACGTACATTTACATTTTACTTCATTAAGTGTGGGTGCAAATTTTGGACGTACTAATCTTCGAACTTGCGCTTCCAAATGATTCCTTTCGTGGCCTTCATCTTCGTGTTGCATCCCCAGAGATTCGGTAATCGTGTTGCGCAACGATCACCAAAGGGGTGATAAAGGACAGAGCGGGATTAAGGACAAGGGAAATTCGTGGACGTAACGGGGATGCAGTCTCATCGACCGCCGTTATTGCGCGTGGCAAACGATGTCGCCGCCGCGTTGTATCTTGCGACGTGTCTTGAAAGTGTGCAAACCGGATGTAGCCCGAGGCGAGACGATGATCAATCGCTGCGCAGCGGTCAATCGATTCGCGAGACATCGAAAACATATACGATGTCGCCAACTGTGTCCATCTACTTGGCGAAGACAGGAGATCGGGAACATGGACTTATCCATCATGCTGCGGATGCAGGACAAAGGATAATAAATGGCCGCGACGCGATCCACCGCGAGTATGTATTTGAAAAGATGGACCGGGATACGCCTTCGAGCTGCACGCGACTTTAAATCACGTCGGCCCACAAGCGTCACCAATACAGATACCGGCTCTGAAGCAGATGTTTCGTGCTTGAGTTATCTCCACTCCTGTCGATAGCTACTGAATACTATCACGACGAATACAAATTCAAACGTCCTTCCTGTTCAGGTGCCAATCGCGGCAAGTATAAATGGTGATGTATTTCATATCCTATATAATATTTTCCAGTAATTCCGAAAGAGAGAAATGTACACAAGGAATGATCGATGATCCAGTTCGTCATGATAACGATTGCTCCATTAAATCTCACCAAAAGTTTTGTTTTAATTTTTAATACTTACTATGTATTTTATTATGGTTGTCTAATCGAGAATCAATATAAACATAAAATGTACTTCATTTTCTTCTACTTGCATATTCGGTTCAAATTACAAGTCAAATATCGAAAATTATATGCATAATTTATACTAAATCTCTTTCTATTCTTTTTACCGTACATTTAATAATTATAGAAATAATTCCTCCTTTTAGTAAAAATATTAATGAAAATACCATTAATCGTAATTTAGTTAAATCTTCAATGTTCACACACACACACACAATATTTTAATAATTTAAATTAATTAATTTGAATTAAAATCTAGAGCTAAATATTTATACCGGTATAATTATGTGTGTGTTTATGTCTATTCATGTATTTATTTTAACAATGTAAATGCAATTATTCAATATAATATTTTTTATTACACACAAAGGCGAGTACACTTAAAAACAGTAATAAAAACAGAATTAATTTTTAAGATAAACAATTTATTTTTACTCTTTCAAAATATATTTCATATAACTTTTTTAAAGTACTCTTTCTGCGTTGGAATCATTTGTTGTCTCATCTCACTCCTCTTACGCTTGTCAATACAAAATCCATTAACTGAAAGGCGTTCGCAAATCACTTGCGCTGCTTTTATGATTTCTTCATTCAATATAAAACATCGACCTTTCAATTCCCCTTCGATTGCTGGGAATAGTCAGAAATCATGGAGAGCGAGGGGCGATACGAAGAATGGATAATAACATGGATGCTTTTTTCTTCTAACAAGTCGAACACGAGATTTTCATGAAAAAAATTGACAGACATAAACTATTATGGGAAATAAAACATCAATTTCTCTAGTCTCTGGAGTCGAACAGAAATCGTCCAGCTTTACTAGAATCGACATCAGAGTGATTCGCAGGATCCTATGTAATCTGAGCCAAGTCGTGGAACGTCGCGAGAAGAGATCCTCCAGAAAATCTAACGTCACATTGGCTTTGTCATGTGAATCCAATTGAGATTTATCTTATATAATTAATTTACAGTAAATCATAAAATTCATAAAATGGGACTTCAAACGGAAGTTCCAATTACCAATTCAATTTGAAACATTGCTGTTTCTTCCAGAAAATGTTTTCATTTTATTATTTGCATGCTCGATATTGGGAAAAAGGGAGATTTTGTTTCAATTCGTAAAAATATAGAATTATTATCCTTACACGTCATTTTCTATAAGATAACATTTATTAATACGCAAGATAACATTCGTGAGACCGAATAATATTCAAGCGATCGAAAGAAAATATCTAATTTATGAAAACTAAATACAATTGCTCACCCATAAAATCTATCAAATACGATAACTGAAAAAGATTATATTCCACAGTACCTAGAATGCAGTTGATATGAAATTTTATGATCTAGTACAGAAGCATGTAACTAATGAAAATTCATGTCACGATCAATCCGAATTCTTTTTAGGACTTGCATACCGTCGATTTAGAAGAATTCAAGCACGGCGGGACCAATATCACTGCCTTTCGATTAGTGGACCCGGAGAAGCCGGAAATCCAGAAGGTAATTCAGGACTGGATCTACGGTGAGAAGCGCTACAATCGTGAGCTCGATATGGGACAGAACAGTAACAAGGTAAGATGCATCTCGCAGGGAAGTTAACGATAACCGGAAATGGATTGCCGTATAGAAGAGAGGCCACTGCCGTGTTACAGCGTCATATTGAAGTCGTTTATTTTACCGATGTCGATATTTCGCTCTCAAAGTTCGTCTTGAGCATAAAGTATAAATATAAATAATACGCGGTGCAAGATATACGGCGTCGCAAAGTGTAAGCGTAGGATGTTATGTATGCAAATGCAAAGATCGTTTCACGGCGAAATATGTTCCCGTCCTTAAAGCAGCCGCGCGTCTCACGTAATAACACTCTAATTTCGCATTCTTCGTGCAAGCCCGCTTGACAGCCGCATCGATCTACTTCTTCTCGGTTCTTTCGCTTGCGGGACTTAGCGCCAGCCAGCTCGCGCTCTTTGACATAGCCGAGAATAACGGGGCAAATGTAATAATTAGGTATTACCCCATTTGAAACTTGACTACCGCCGTGAGGAAATTGAATTCCCTGTCACACGTGCCAATTCTCATAAGAATGCAAATACCGCAAAAGACCGAACGACTGTCGGATTCCATTCTCTCGATTCCGTTGGACGAACTCGCTAGCCATTAGTAAGTATTATATGTGACGCGAAAATATCAAAATTTTTGTGACTAAACAGGCATGCACAATACTACTTTATCTCTAAATTATCTACGTTTCTTCTTTAATGAATCAAAAGCCAAGACAAGGTATAACTATGTTAAGCTAACTACAGTATTCTGATTATTAAAAATAGGACATTATTAGCATGATAACTTTCCCAATAAATTATCACGTTTTATTTTAAATGGATTATATTTTAATTTATGTCGTTTTCGAGTGAATGCTCTCAGCTTGCTATGAGGGCAAATCATATGTTCGAGTGGCAATCACGGGCAGCTCTTAAACAGATTTCCGATCTACTCTGTTTGAATGAAAAATCAATTCAATTGCTGAAAAATTACAAAAATACATGTTTTACGAACTCATATGACCATAGAATTAACTCCTTTTATCCATTAAAAATTTTGAATGTAAAAGATTTGTCTTTACTCTAGTATAAAACCATAAACGTAACAAAATTTGCATTGCACTCGAACATGATTTAGAGCATGATTTGACCCAAGAGCGATCACGGAGCAATTCTATGGTGAATCTCGAGCATTCACTCGAAAACGACATTAGATCTTACAGAAATGTCATTTATTGGACATCAGAAAAACGTTACAGATTAAAGCCGAGCAAATTTTCGTTATAAATAAATTGATACGTTAAGAAATTTGCAGAAAATGCACCTTTACATTCGGTATATTTGCGTGAAATTATGTAAGCATCAAGAATACACAGACATGAACTTATATGAATGTAACTGTTTTCTATATATATCTCGTGCTTCGAAGCGAAGATATTCAAATCCGAGAGTAGTAAAATTTCTGAGAGCCCTTGAATGTATCTACTTGGAGTTTTTGTTACTTTCAATCTGAGACTTTTTTCCAATAAGGATAAAAAAATTTATCGAACGATATTATTCTATATTTTAAACTATATACAAGGTATAACATAAATATAAGCTGCTACTTCAAGGGCTGGTATATTCTACTCGTTCAAATAAGCAAAAACATACGATATGTCCAAAAATGCATCATTTTCAATTCAGTCATGTTTAACCCTTTAAATACGGGTATAATTTTCTTTTCGTCGTCTATTGACGACAGCCGTATAGTTAAAGGGTTAAAGGGACACGAAGGATGGATCACCAGTGGTTCCCTGACGTGTCCTCATGTTTTTGAGGAAATCTAGAACAAATTGTCTTATCCCGGCCTGTTGACAACATTAATTATCTTCGTCAGCGCATTGAAAACGGGTTTAATGAAATACGTAACATGTTGAGTGAAAGGGTGAGAAGATCGTTAAGAAGACGGGCGGATCAGTGTATTTTGGCTGGGGGCGGTCACTTGAAATGTTTGTTTTAAGATTTGTTTTATTTTACTTCTATTTTCTATTGTTTTGTACTGTTAGAAATAAAATAATACTTTTTGTAATTGTTTTAAGTTTTAACTCAAACATAACTGTAACGTGAAAACGGTGCATTTTTGCACATACGTTTATAATATATATAAACTGTTTTGCTCATTTTGATGAGTATAATACGCCCCTGAAATAGCGGCCCACATTTATGAGTTACACCCTGTGTATAAAGTTTTAAATTATATGTACATAAATATGTATATATAAAGTAATTAAACTATACATCTATAAAGTATATAATTCAGCACGCGTGTGTTTATGTCGTCCTAATTCTTTGTAGTAAAGATCTTATCTCTCTATAACATACTCCGCGTAGAAGATTCATCTAATAATAATATTATTATAACACAAAGAATAACGTGTAATCAAATTCTCAGGTGCAGATTTCAGTTTAATATTTATAAATAATAAAGATAAAACACTTTCTATAGACGGATTACTTGAAATAAGTATAAATCTTAAAATTTGTAAAATAATAGTGATACTAAACTAAGTAATGTACACATCTCTGTATTATTATATTAACAAGCACCGCCAAGCTAGAATATTATTTTATTGTTATATTATTATACACCGCAACTCTAATATTATATTACGCAAGTTTATATCCGTAGCGATATGTTACGATGTACGGCGAAACTACATGCAAGCTGCTCTTCAATTCTATTACATCACATAACTACCTTCTCGGTTCTCGAAAATCGCGAGAGCAAACGCATCTCCGTTTTGGGGAACGCCTCGAATTTGAAGAGGTCAGGTCAGATAGAACGTAGTCGATGCGTAAACATTATTTCCGTGTTAGTTTCGCTGCAGGTGTGGTTCGCGTGCTACTTCCTTTACTTCCATAAACCGATTTCAAAATACAATCCATACGAACGCGAAGGCGAGAACGTCGCGCGACTCGCAGCGTAGGAAATTACGTGTGCAGTTTACCTACTTCTGTGCCGAACACATTCTGTACACGGCGGCGTAATGAAACGACGGCAAATTAATCGGTATATACGTACATAGACGGTGTACATGAAAGTACACACGAGTTTGCAGGTACTTCCATTAGGTGTCGACATTTTATTGGATGTATCGATTAAGTCGATATACCGACGTCCCGTATGGCGTTATAGCGTAAGATTTACTATTACAGCGTCAGAATTTATACGAAATATAATAATTTATCAGATTTCCACATAAAACATGTACAACTTTGTTAAAAATTTATTAAATTTATATAAAACGTAAACAATATTCGGAAAACACTTTACAAATGTTTATCTTTTCTTAATGGCAGTGTTAAAAGATTTATTGTCGTTATATTATTATCTTCCATCGCTATGTTTAATTATCTCAATACTAAACAATGTTTGTTAAACTTACTTTTTTTTATACAATATGCATTACACTGAATAAAAATTCATTAGTACTGAGTGA
This sequence comes from Leptothorax acervorum, assembly GCA_035220615.1. Classification (NCBI taxonomy): domain Eukaryota; kingdom Metazoa; phylum Arthropoda; class Insecta; order Hymenoptera; family Formicidae; genus Leptothorax; species Leptothorax acervorum. Next base: position 42,704 of record JASTWQ010000301.1, read on the forward strand.
CACGTGCGTATATAGGTAGACTCAAAGAAAAATCGATTCAGAGACTAATCGCTTGTCTTTCGCTTAACGATTCGTTGATTGCCTAACGTTACTCAATTAATGACATATAACTATTAGGGAATGACTAATCACGATGTCTCGTGAAAAGCAGTCTTTGCTCCTTTATCTTCATTCATCTGTCAAGATTACTCGAGTCAGCACCCTCATTCTCACCATTGTTCCATTTATATCTGCAGCTTGTCGTCCTAACATGCTAACATATAATCTATTTTACATGGCGTTTTTCACATATGTGTGTGAGTAAAGAAAGCATTTACAAATATATAAATGTAACCATAAAACAATTATTTTTAAAAGGATGCTTCTTTATAAACGAATAAGTACAAATTATCAACAGGAGAAGCATCGCTGATCATTATTAATAATTATTTTCTTGATTAAATTTACGCTGCTTTTATATTTTCAGTCTTAAGTTTGAAGAACATAACTTTGCCTAACGTTTTTTTTACTAATAAATAATGGCTAATAAATATGGTGTCAAACCATATTTCCTTATAGGTAGTTCCATAAATACAGTCTGGTCTCACAAACTTCAAGAGAGAGTGACGTAAAATAAAAATTTAAGGATTTTAAGAGTGAATCCCTGAAATCTTGCACGATGTGTTACTGCCACACGCCATAAAAGAAGCAAATAACGAAACGCCAATTCGCGAAAAGCGAATTATATCGTCCGTCGCATCTGGCACGGCATCAACTGCAGAAAAGTTGAGAAGCGCGAATCCGTACCTACGTTCGGCTATTTCGACGGAAGCAACATCTGCTGGGTCCAGCGCGCCGGGCCCTTAAAAAGGCCAATTTGCCCGGACACGGTTGCACGTTCGCGCAAACTTCCCAACAACTTTTTTGCCAATGTTCTGCGGTATACGTAGCTGCAGCCCCTCGTACGAGTATGTGACGGATCTGCTGCATCGTTCGTTGCAGCAGCGTGTTGCGACATTATTCCGTAAAAGATGTTTTTTTATGGTACCTCCCTTTTTCGCGTGAAAGTCGAGATGTGATTCAAGCACCCTAATATTTACTCTGTTGCCATAGCGTGATAAAAAGTAAGGATGTACTTCTTAAGCCTATTTTCGTACAATCTATTTTTCCGCTAACATTACCTACTCATGATTTTCAGATATTATTACATTAAATTATATAATAAGATAATTATTCGCCAGTGATAAATTAATAAAATGTGAGTATTATTCGGCCTGACTGGCAGTAATTTTACGACACCCGCACGGTATACGGGAGGTTCCAGGTTCAAACCCTGGCTGGGGTAATATTTTTTCGCAATATAAATTTTTAATATAACATCAACTAAGGACCCAAAGTACGGGTCGAAACGTCGTAAAATTACTGCCAGTCAGGCCGAATAATACTCACATTTTATTAAATTATATAGTTAATATGTATATAAGGAGATTATTGGCCTCTGTTTGACATATTATAAATTTATGTCTCTTTACAAAACGATGGCGTACTATAAGATTAAATTTTTAATACAAATGTAGTTATAATAACTAACAATAAGATATATTTAATCTCTATATTTACAATTCTATTCTATTCTATTCTATTCTATTCTATTCTATTCTATTCTATTCTATTCTATTCTATTCTATTCTATTCTTACAATATATTCTAGATTTATAAGAAAAATATAGCAACAGAGATAATAAAATAAATTGTTAAATGTCTAGTTAACTTTTATGAAAATGTCAATATTTATAACGCGAAATTTGCAGAATTTTTGTTTAATTGATAATTCCATGAATGTCTATTAAAATTAAATTAATTGGATAAATTGGTTTACATTTAAGAGCGGATTTAGCAAAACACAAAATAAATTTAATAAAATTTTAAAATAAAAAACTAATAATGGTTAGTAAATAATTTCAGGTATTCTGAAAAAACTCTTTAATCATTGGTTTTCTTCCACCCTCTCTCTCTCTCTCTCTCTCTCTCTTGTGATTTTAACATAAATTTTCTTTTAGAAAAATATATGTTTGATCCGTGACCCGTTTATAATGCAAAGAAAATAACTGCGCTCATGCAAGTGATAAGCATGTGGTAATATTAATAAAAAAGTATGCTATTGACTTAAATTTTCTTCTCTAATCGCGTTATACTCCTATAGTCACGCTTTGATGATACAGTAAGAACGAAAAAGATATAATAAATGCAGCCAATTAGGTCAATTTAAACAATCATTTTCGTTAGTTATTACTGGCTAAGCAAAGGAATATTTTCTGTATATTCAAAACTTTTTTTTTTACTTACAATTTTGATCCTCACATTATTTAACATCTTCATGGTTTCGTATAGTTTAATTTTCAGAAACTAATTAAATAATATCATAGAAAAAAAATTACATAAGTATTTAAAAAATATTAATCCAAGGAATTTTTTTTAATCCAAGGTTACTGTATAGTACAGTAATAATTCAAGACATACTGATCTAATCTAAACCTAAGAGAAAAAAATGCTATAATCGAGAATATAGTCGATAATAATTATTATTATAATATTTATTAATTAATAATTATTTGACATTTGTTTGTGAAATGTACAAAACTTGTATTCTTTCAAGACTTAGGATTCCGTTTCACGCATAATGCGCATAATGCATCATTTATCTTTGTTATTCACTGAATGTTAAACAAGGATAAATGATGCATCATGTCCTACATCATGCGTGAAACAGAACGCACCCTTATATACTGCAAATAAATAATTGCATGCAACTATCTCTTTTATCAGGAAACATGCTTTCGCGTACTCGGCATACTTTGTTTTCTGTCACATGACATGGGCGACAGAATTCGTGGTGGCTTTTCCGTGACATGGAGAGACAACCAATAGTTCACGGAAGATATATCATCGTGACGACAGATAGTGCGTCTTCGATACTCGCTTCGAAGAGAGGAAAAGAACGAAATGCCGCCACAAAGAAACACACAGACTCTCTTTCTCTCTCTCTCTCTCTCGGTCGACTTTCTTGTACGATCTTATAAAATAAAACTTATAAAATCGTCAATTGGAAGTCGCAAAACGAATGGCGCCAAAGACTGCGCCATCGATTCGTGGCACGCAGAGACGCTAGTAATAAAAACTTTCTCAATTTGCCAGTTTCATCAGGCACAGTGTCGCAGCTTTACGAGGTGCCGGCCATCAGACTTCCCACCGTTAAAATTAGAAATATAAAAGTCGCGGAATAATAAAGAAAAACAGCGAGCAAGCTTCTCGAATCCGAATTCAGACACTTGTGAGTAAAACTAATACAGTTTTCTATACTCAACATTAATAAATAAATAAAAACTAAATATGTAAAGCCTTAATCCTTCGATGATAATACATTCATTAGTTACTTTATATACTTTACTTTTGCTTTGTAGGCAGAAAGATTAGGAAATCAAATCATATATTCAATAACTTAAGAATACATGAGCTGTGATGAATAAAATAGATTGATTTCGTTTTTCTCCATCTACTCGTATGTACAAACGGGGAAACGTTTTTCGTCAGAATTCATTCTTATGGAACGAATCCTTTTAGAAGACCGTGCAATTGATAGAAGACCATACCTTCAAATAGACGTCGTATTCATGAAAGATTTATCAGTAAAAGACTATTTCTTTCAGTACTTTCTCCATTAATTTAAAGAACTTTATAAACACACGTGCAGCTAAATTTGAGAAAATATAAATGCCAGGAGAATGAAATGTGTATTGATATATGACATCCATTTTCTCAATAAGCAACATCGATAATACTTCTCAGGAAAACAGGAATTTTTAATTGTCTCCTAGTTGTCTCAATAATTAATAATTTGGTTTAGTGTCACATTACGCTTATACACAAAGTAATGGACAAAACATTAAACAGCGCCAAGACATCATTGGAACAATTATGAGAGTTAACATAGTCACAACGTAGTCGCGATTCGCTGCCATTCGAGATTTAATGACGACATTACGCAAAGGCATCGTCACATAACGAACAATCACGTTTGGGCGAATTCCGTAACGGGGATATGTCTGTCCCTCGGAGGGATGTGGGCAACCCCATTACGAGCGTGTCAAAGCCAGGCTAATTAACTCAATCGCGTACACGCGGCGACAAACAAACGGACAATACATTGATTCGATTACAGACGGAATATATATAACCTGGTGGAATCGTTAGGACCGGCCAGCGAGCATAAGCTCGTTATTCCAGGCTTGCACATAAATTGCAGATTATTTTGCGACGCCACTTGCCCGTAAACTTACGTAAGAAGTTCAACGCGGTGATTACATGGCACAATTTTGTTTTTTACTAGCAAGTACACCCATGTTTACCACTTTCTGTGAATGTTCAAAGGACTATCCTTCTTCATTCCACAGTATTTCACACAGTCATCAGTTATCTTCTGTTATCTTTAACGCCTTATAAACACTATACTATTATACGTTCTATATATACACCTATATTATACATTATATGTACTACTTTTTTTTCTTTTGGGGTATCAAAGAATACATTGTTCTTACTTCGATTTTGGAAAATTTAATAATTAATTTTGCTTTTCTTTTCTTTCACGCACGCGTGGAGCAGAACAATCTCACTACTATAAAGGTAAGTTAAAAATACGTTCGTTATCAGACAAATAAAAAACACCTACTGCAGAAGTGATTTTAATATAATTTATTTTGATACAGTACGTTTTTTTCACACATTTTCTAATTCTCATAAATATTTCACGGCAAGAAACATACTGAAATTAATAGCTGCACCTTCAAAAAGTCCACGATGACATAAAACGATCCGAATCGTTTTTTACGTTTGTAATTCAATATTCGTACAGTCAATAAAGCGCGAAACCGATCCAACATCTCACATTTCATCACGAGTGAATTATCTGCGAAAAGCGAGAACGTTTAATCAAGAACGTCAATCGATTCATTTGTGAATACTGGAAGCTACAGCTAGCAGCTCTTATGAAATTGTACGATCATTACATTATGTAGCTTATACCATTCACTGTATTGCACTACAAAATATCGGATAAATAACGAGCTATAGTTTTTGAATTTTAAATTTTTTAAAATTAAAGACAACACTCAGAAAAAATTATTCTTTAGTTAATTTTATATGACTTATTTTTCTTATATGGAAGAATAAAAAGATTACATTTTATATTAAACATAAAATTGTAAAAATAGGAAATTAGTTGAAGAATTTTGAGGCATTCTGTGTGTTCTATGTCGAGTAGAATAAAAGTAGTATTAAAATAAAATTAAGTGATATGTAAAATTTAGCCACATGCTTTTTAAATAAAAGAAGCATAAGGACTATGAGGAGCTATCCCAAAGCTATTTACGATTCCGATCGTAGTCACACCCGGATCGGAATCGATTTCTCGCTTGCTCACGAAGTGTCGAGAAACTATTGAGATCCTCTCCAGATGTTATCCGAATTTCCATGATAAGACAACTGACGGGATTATTTCGGTCGGAAACCTTTTCGGATAATTTTATGACAGATTTCCAAATGACACAAAAGAAAAGTAGACCTTTACTGATACTTGGAAATAAATATTCAGCACGTCGATATCTTTCAGCATGAAATTTTAACGTACACCGTTCGATATATGCTGCATCTTTTATCTTTCGCGAGTGATGCGCGAGTAATGAATAAAGTTTATAGGGAAAAGAGCGTCGTTTTTCTGGGAGACTTCTATTTGTCCGAAACTTTCGGTCGGCGTAAGGATATCGTCCTATAGTTCCTTCATATCGGGAAACACGTGAATCGGATACATTGACTCTAGTTTCTTCGTAAATACGCTCCCCGGGAGATGCCTCGTAAAATCCGGTAGGGATATTGGTTGTCCCGAATATATCGGGAGGAATATACACCCACGACGCGATATCTGAGGTGATATCACTTTTACAGCGACAGTATCGCGGGGATGCCGCGCGCACGAGTTAGGAAATATAAATGTCGGGGAAACAAAGGCGCCAATTTGCCGTGAAATCCTTCCAGGAGCCGAGATTTCGTTCTTCCGCACGTTAAGGCGGAAACAAGAATTTCTCGTCCGATCTCTACCTCCAAATGCGAGCCCTTTCGTGAAATGGTGAATTCGAGAGATTTAACCTTTCTTCTCTTTGATAATTTCAATATCGTGATCGTGAGTGTGTGGAATTGCAAATTCCACCCAAGATAGTTCGTAGAATGAAAATTTCCCTTCGAAATCTAGCACCTAGATGTCCTAGATACTATCGAATGTAATTCTCTTTATATGTATATATGTATTAAAAACTCTCATACGATAATCACGCACAATATATTTTATTCAATCAATGAATTTGTGTTAATAAATACACTAACAATAAGATTATTTTGTATGTGTGTATAATAACACACAGAATTAAACTTCGATTTATAATACTTTATTCGAAAAATCTAGACTTACATAAATCTATATGAATTCCGTTATGGTGCAATTATACATATAACAGCATTATAATTATCATTAATAGGCCAGTCATTTGAGACAAATGTGAAAAAGAATACTTCTTCACTTTTTGCAAAATTGTTGCCAAAATTTAATGTAAAATACTATCTCATAATTTTCTAGGATATCCAGTAGATACGTGTTGTCGTGTTGTGTAAAATATATAAAACGATATAGCTACATGTCAAGAGCGTCAATAACGTAAAAACATGTTATAGAGGAAAAGGTTCGGATTATATCGCACAATATTGAGATAGCTTTTTTCTAAAAAAAAAGATGCTTTTTTTAGGGCAAGCCTTTTCGTGCGCCCTACATTTCTTAAAATTCTCCATCCAATTACTTTGCGTGAAATATCTTATATGTATACGCCGCATCTCTTATGTCGATGACATCTCGTCACGTGTGCAATTCGTAGACTGAAACGTCGTTGCTGTACGATGCCGTCCATCTCTTCGCCAAGGCATTACACGATCTCGACACGTCCCAACAAATCGATATCAAGCCGTTATCCTGCGAATCAACAGACACCTGGCCTCACGGATACTCGCTCATCAACTACATGAAGATCGTAAGTAACATTGACTAGAACATTTAATATATTATGTGTATTTTCAAGTATAAAGCATATGCTCTTCGTGTCTTGTTCTTTTCTTTTGAATTATTCTAATAAATATAAATAGATTAAGTTCTAATATGTATATATTGTACATAAGTACAATAGTAAATAATGCATTAAAAATCTCGGTAAATTCTTTTATTTCTCTCACATTTCTTTATGCAGTTTTTTATTTCTATACGCGGTGATTCTCTTAATTTTGGATATACAGCCAATCAATATAAATCTATATTTCACAGTGGTTTTATTTATATGAACAAAGTAATGTTATATTTCTAACATTAAATGCACAAACTTTATACTAGATAAATCAAATACCTATCAAATTAGCTTGCGTTAGCACTATTACCTTTAGCACTAAATACAATAGGTACTAAATATTCCACACGTAAGTGTCATGAATATGGCACTCTAAAAATTAAGTGTTTGAAATTCAAACACTTTTGTTGTCGTCCTTTTCAAGATGTTTAAAATGTTTGGTTTTTGGTTGGTGTTTGATATATCACACGCGTAGAGCTGTACGCGTGTAATATATCAAACACCGTAGAGCTCTACGCGTGTGATATATGAAACACCAATCAAAAACCAAACATTTATAAACATCTTGAAAAGGGCGACACAAAAGTGTTTGAATTTTCAAACATTGTGTATGAATTTTCACACTTATGATGAACCCATTTTTAGAGTGGGATTTTGTGCAATTGTCAGGTTTAGCTAAATTTGATTAAAATTAATTAAACAATCAAATAAATTTAGATTAGAGACATGTATCTGTATCTGTGTGTGTGTGTGTGTGTGTGTGTGTGTGTGTGTGTGTGTGTGACGAATCGGATCTGCGCAATCCTTTCAAGTCTTCGTAAAATATTTCGTCGCGATCCCGTAAAACACGTGTGGCAAGCGCTCACAACATAATAGTAAAGGCGATACGTTTATCGACAGCCACCTTTCTGCATGATTAGTGCACGCTCGTATTCAACGATGCAACGATGCAAGGCAGAAAGCGGGTTATCGCGAATATATCACGCTAGGGAGAAATTAATCTCGCGCACCACAAATCGATCGCACCGACAACGTAATAAGCCATTATAACGATACGCTTAATCCAACCAACTCGCTCGCTCACCTTTCACGTAATTTACGTATACCGCTCATTAACAAACAGCACAAGTCTCGCCATGTGCATTACGCACAATGCATGATATGCCCTCAAGCGTTATCCCATAACGCATAAGGGGTATGAAACTATAAAATAAAGTTCCTTTTCCCTTTTCCCTTACTCTTCGGAATATCTCAATCAGACGCGAATCACATATATTGATACTACTATATCTTCTAACATTTTTATAGACTTTTTTATAGACTTTTTTATTTAATATTAATTTCGCATGTATATTAAAAAGTACGTAACAGATGGATTGCTCTTTTTACCTTTAAAATCCATATTTATTATATAAACATGTAGCATGAAAATTAATCATACTTTTGATATCGCAAGTCAATATCAGATATGACTTTGATATACAGAGTTTGTTTGTGTATATGCTAAAAAGTAATAAAAGCCAATACTTTTACTTATTTAATGTAATGCAGATATATGTAAATGGAAACCCTGTGTTTTCTGGTTGACTTTTAATGCAACGCGCGAAAGACTATCTTTGCGTTATTCTTCACGAGTAAAGGAAAATATTTGATAAATATGTGACACGCGTGGTGAAGGAAATCATGCGAACCACGGACGCATTGACTTGCCGCGATCCGCGCGATTGTTCTCGTGGAACAATGGAAAGTTACTCCAGTTTAAACGAAGCTGTCACGCGTGCTGACAAATTGTTGTTCGCGGTTTCGCCGCGATGCATCCTGACGCAAAGGACTGCACATAGGCCGTATGTATGCTGTGCATCGCGTAGCTGTGCATAGATTTACACACGACATTCGAGCCAAATAGGACGAAGTTTCTAATCAATAGGTACAGCTGGTTTCGTAGCTCTTTCTTTAAATTTACTTTCTAAAAGTTAAAGAAAGGGTTACGAAAAGGCTTACTCGAAAAGCAAAGATAATAAAGATATAGAAATAAGATAGAGATATAATAAAGATATAAAGATTCTCAGATTTTAATGCTAAATATGGAGCGTTTTCGAATACCTATAATATATATGAGCAATAGGGTAGATCATAATGACATATGTATAAAGTACATAATATATAGATTTCCTCTATTCTATTTTTTATATAATTTTCTATGAATACTATGAGCTTCTTTCTCCAGTCATACAATAATGTATTCTTTAAAGTTTAGTTTATCAAATATTTTTTTAAATAAATAAAATAATATGTACGAGATAATGTGTGTATGTGTACATTGAAGAATTATTCATATTGATTGCATCTTGCATGATCCCGGTGTAATCTGTTTATTCGCAGCAAATGCTGTCACGGCGTACTGCAGCTGCTTAACAGCGAAATCGAACGGCATGCAGGATATGGTAACGCACAGCGTCAGTAGATATGAGTTACCGTAAATATAAATATGCATTGCACGCAGGATATGGAAACGTGCCTCGTCATACATGTCGCCGTGTTGAAATTGACAAGTACTGGAAGATACGTTCTGCGCCGAGGCGGCTCTCGCGTGCACCCGTGACTACGTATATGTCACGAACGAACGAAACCTGTCGCTCACGCGGCCGAATGTCCTGATCGGGATAAGCAAAAACTGTCGATAGAACCAGACGTGTAATTTCGGCGAACTTGTTACGCAACTACCCAATTACGCGATATACGCGTCCGTGCTGGCTTACGAGTGACGTAATATCTTTAATCTTTATAAAAAAACTCAGAATATACATATCTTATCAATCATTAAAAAAATAACATTTTAAAAAGAATATTTTAAATCTATCGTTCAGTATTGTTTTTATCTAAAAATGAAATTGTATTTGAAACATCTTCATAATTCTTTTAAACATTAATATTTATGAATCATTAATATTATTTCGTACTGTGATGATAAAGATAAAGAGTATAACGAGAAAATACTAACAATAATTCTCGTACTTTGCATAAATAATTTTTCGACAATGAAAATGTTTCAAAATGCTATGATTATGTCAGAATTCACTCATTAGTTTTCTAGATTTCGTAATGAATAATGCACACTATCTTGTTATGCTGTCACCGATAGTTTTTTACGTCAGACACATATGATAGTATCTAAATATCTATTTGTGTGACATTGATATGGCGTTCGTCTAATAACGCTATATTGATCAATTAAAATGGCTCGGTCCTTCCAAGGATCACATCATAAGTCGTCGGTAATGATAGCACCTAAATTAATCTCGGGTGTCAGAACAGAATTTAATTTCGCGATATTCATGAAACGGTAATTACAAGCAGTCACCCAGAATTTCGTCCGCAATTACACCGCATCGTTTTCGGAATGTACAATATGTGCACAGGGAAAGACGACGAAGTTCGGTTATCATGCGGTGCGTAATTACTCACGAATCGCTTTACGAACAATTTATTGTGATAGAATTTCCGTCCCAAAATATAGTCGCATATTAACGCATCTTCAGTGTTCCCAAGTAATTGCGAAGTACGTAACACCTGGCATACTGCCGCCAGTTGCCCGTTTCGTATCAGGTTTACGAGCGGTAAATGTTTAGACATACATATCCTTTATACGCGTAATAAATGCACCATGAATCTGCTCGTACCCAAATTCGGCTGTGCAGTGTGCATCTATCTTAGTCCTCAAATTTCTTTCGGTCAAGTCATTGAGTATGTTACGAGGTATGTTAGCAATTAAGTGCGGATTTATTTATATGCTGAGTAAAAACAAAATTTACATAAAATTAAATTATTAATCGGATTATTAATAAATTTTTTTCCAGCAACAAAACATCTAATTGTAAGATGTAAAATCAGAAATTAAAATTTAGCAAAATTTTTGACACAATTTTTTAGAATCACTGATCTACAATATCTACATCATGCGCGCGCACACAACGTTGCATATTAAATTCTTATCGGCTGTACTTTGATTTATTCGCGCATAAACCGTCATGTCAGATATTTCAGTATTTCATTCATATGGTATAAATATAATCAAGAATATCAACAATATGTTTTGATATCCTATTTACAAGCATAACATCAACAATCTCTCATGGTTACGTAAATACTATTTAATTACAACCTAATAACAATTAATGACAAAATATAATATTTAGGAATATAACATATGTACAATTTTAACTGCTAAATGTTTTCGACGTATATTTTAGGTAGAGATGACGGGGCTCACGGGTATTATCAAGTTCGATCATCAGGGATTTCGTTCCGACTTCGTTCTAGACATCATCGAGCTGAATAACAAAGAAGGCTTGAAGAAAATCGGTACTTGGAACAGTACCAAAGGTATCAACTTCACGAGGAGCTACGGCGACGTTTACACTCAAATTGTTGAAAACTTACAGAATAAGACTTTCATCGTGACGACTATACTGGTGAGTAACGTTTTCGAAGATTGCGCGCGGCTTTCCTCCCTCAAACATCAGAATAATATATTGAATAAAACTTTCATCTTTGAATACGAATACTTAAGTTCTGTTTCTTTGAATCTCATAAATAATTGAATACTATTTAATTTGAATGAAATAAGATAATGTACAATATTATATTTTCTCATTTCTTTAACATATTTGATTGTATTATATATACATTGCATTCTTTTTTTTATCTTTTTTAGAAAAATAAGAAATATCAATTAATTAAGTAGTTTAATTTATTAAAGTACTACAATATACGTGTCTTTAAATCGTACTAAATCTCTCTTATCTTATTAGCGTCTAAAATAAATTGTACTAACAAGATAGAAATTTATAGTAATTATGTTACAAGATGCATATAAAAATCTGGGAAAGAAAACTTTGAAAAAAATTACTCAACTTGCGATATAAATTTTGAAAACATTTTGCGAAGTTTCGTTTAGAACAAAAAAAACTATTAAATCGTTTATTATTTATTTCGTTCGAAGACATGTCTGCAAAAATCGTGACAATCGCGAAGCGGGCTCGGAAATCGTTGCTTTAATCGAGGCGCGAACAAAACCTCGCATTTAAGCAGTAGTCTCAGCGGGATGGAAAAATTTTTTCCATCCATTAGCGAAGCTTGCGCACTCGTTAACTTCCCGCTTCCTCTTTTTACTCGGTGAGGAAAGAAGAAGATAAGAGGGACGGAAACCAGATATGCGCGCGACTTAATTGAAGTTTTCGCGACGCGCTCGATTCGCATTACTTATTCTCACGCTAATTGCGGCGACAAATAATGTACTGGGTAATGTATTAAGTACTTTGAAACTTGCCCGAGAAAGGGACGACAGCAAGTTTCCCGCGGTGAGGCCGCACGGTAAGAAGCGAGATACGTTGCGTGAGAATTGTCTTCGTAAAAACTTCGATGCCCTAACGTTTCTTCGGTACACGTTCGGATCCGCAGCTAAACGGATCTGTCACTGATAAGAACATACAACATGTCTTGTACATTACAGAATGCTACGAGACTTATATCACAATGTTAAAAGATTATTCTTTAAATCTCATTTTTAAAATCAGTAAAATTTAGGAAGTTCCATTTTTAATAAAGGCATAAGAATGTATTAATTGACGTGTTTCTATTGCCAGGAATAAATATAACAAATACTATTTAACATGTGTTTATAACGGAATCTGAATTTAAAAATATTTAAATTTCTAAATTTATTTCAAGCTGCAGTACATATCTCAATGAATCTGGAAATTTATCAAAAATTATCATTTGTACCTCTTTGAATAATTTTTCAATTTACATCATTAAGTATTTTGCTATCTATACTTAAAATGCAGAAATAAAATTTACTTGATACTAACAATGTTATTTGCAAATTTATAAACCCTGATAATTTTCAAAGCTTTGTTGAAAAATATATTGAACACATTGCTTTGATTTAAATTCTTTTAATCTCTTTTAACTTCAATCTCGATACTGATATGAGCACTTCACCAAGATTATTTCTGCAGATATTATAACTTTACTGGCGATCTCGTCGGGAGCTATCCCCCGATTGCCCGATGTATAGATAAACTCGTATAGTGTTCGCGTTCCTTTAAATGCCTATGTGCTGCACAATATTGACAGCAGCTCATTACCTGATCGCAGAGCGCGCCGTACTGTATGCGGAAGGACTCGAGCGAGAAGCTCTCCGGAAATGCGCAATTCGAAGGCTACAGCGTCGACTTGATTTACGAGATATCGCGGCTGCTTGGATTCAATTATACGTTCCGGCTTGTGCCGGACGGACGTTACGGCTCGTACAACGCGCAGACGAAGGAATGGGACGGGATGATGAAGGAGCTGCTCGAGCAAAAGGCCGATCTCGCGATCGGTGATCTCACCATCACGTACGATCGGGAACAGGTTGTGGACTTCACGACGCCGTTCATGCCTTTAGGTGAGAGCCAACATTACGAAGTCGTGCAGCAAATACCACCACGATTTTACGATTTCGATAAACACGTTATGAAAAGAGTTGTTAAAAAATACACCTTTACGCGATTAGCTTGAAATAACGTCATAATATTTTTTAACAATGCTGCTGCTTTCACAAGCCTTGAGCAATAATGAAAAAAGACAAGCACGCGCGCATTTTAGGCAAACACATTATTGATATCAAAGAAATAACTGCTTTTACCAAATACTCGTATATTAATTAATTGCATTTCCGTACAAAACGGCCAAAGCAGAAATTTAAAATCGCATTTTTGAAAAAATAATGGTACGTTACAATAGTGTCATGAATGCAAAATTATTCTCAAGTTAAAATAACGGGATAAAATTTAAAATATCACACATGGCGAGCAATCTTTGTTCTGCATATCTCTGAAATAATTTCTCGAGCGCAATTTTGTGGACCATTATGTATCTTCGTAAGCCATAGGTGGTCGTAACGAAAACCGGAGTAAATCTCACGGGTGATTATACTCGGTCCACTGTGTCCACACATCAATGCTTTCTACCCTACTTGTGGTCTCCGCCGTGGCTAAGCATAAAATGAGAATTTTGAATTTCCAGGGATCAGCATACTTTACCGCAAACCTATAAAGCAACCGCCGAATTTGTTCTCGTTCCTCAGCCCTCTTAGCCTCGACGTTTGGATCTACATGGCAACGGCTTATCTCGGGGTCTCCGTGCTCCTCTTTATACTAGCCAGGCAAGTGAAACCATTTTAAATTCCTCCGACAAAATGTCGTGACACTGTTCTGGAAATTTCATCCCTTATCTAATTGATGCGATCGCGTCGTCTCCTGTAGCATGATGCATCGATGAATTAAGTACGAAGGAAACGTGGAATCTATCTTACCTCGATGATTTTTGTACGTCTTTGTTTCATAAAAATTAATTATTAAAAATTTATTTATATCGACATCCACGTCGTTTCCTAGCTTTCCACGACGAGAATATCCAACTAGAAATTTAATTTTTTGTTTCGATTTCAATTAGTCTAATATAATTCTCGCTGTTGTTTCACATATTGCATTAGCTATTTCGTGAAAATTATTTACAAGCTTGATAAAAGTTTGTTCAAATAATTGTAACGTATGTATCAGGATGAACTCGGGGTATAAGATAATACAAAAAATTTTTAAGTAATTTTTTATAACAAAAACCGCGTTTGATGCCATTGGATCAGAACGTATTTGGAATCGTTAAGTTTAGATTCACACCGTACGAATGGTACAACCCGCATCCGTGCAACAAAAATCCGGATCGTCTGGAGAATCGCTTCAAGCTACTTAACTGTTTGTGGTTCACCATTGGCTCCCTAATGCGGCAGGGTTGTGATATTCTGCCAAAGTAAGCCCTTTAACGCATCAAGATAATGATCTTCATGCGCAAAATACGTGCTCATCGCATTCGTTGCATGTCACATTGCTAATTGTACCTTAGCAAAACTAATCATCATTGCCTTCTTCGTGCATAGATCATAGAAGCGATCGGTAGGAAAAAAACATTAGCGGATAAACCAAAATCTCAAGATGCCCAAAATAAGCAATTTTCATTATTTTTGTATTAAGAAGTACGGGAATATAAAATCCCTAAAATTGAATGTTATACTGACAATGAGTTGTGCTAGGTTATTCCCAAACGTGCGATAAAAAAAAGAAATTGCACTAACTTACAACTTACGACTTAACATAATTAATTAAGAATGTTAATTGAGCAAGTTTTATACATAATTAGGCAATATAACTATAAAACTACAAGAATAAACAATGATCTCGTCATAATAAAATAAATTCTTTTTATGCCAAGAAAATAAGATTTGTATTAAAATAATTCTTTTTTATTGTATTTTTTTCATTTTGACTAAATAGTGCGAAGAGATTATATATTTGTATGTATATATAATCTCTTATACACTCGTATGTATACATGTATAATCTCATTATACATATGTTTCTCGTATTATTCGCGTATATTACTTTCATCGTGAAAAATCATTGTATTGCTTCAGCAAAAGAATCTCAATTGGTTCACTGATTGCACGAAACATATAATGTAATTCCACAAATTTGTATCATCAATTTCAGAGAGTGACGACACACACACAGACAATCCGCGTATAGGTGCACGCTTTCACATCTAATCACGGTCCTTCCCCTTTCGCCTGTCCGCAGGTTCAGCCCCTACGAGTGGGAGAACCCCCATCCGTGCAACGGGCAGTCCGAGGTCCTTGAGAACGAGTTCACCCTACTGAACTCGCTCTGGTTCACCATAGGCTCGCTCATGCAGCAAGGCTCCGATATAGCGCCGAAGTAAGTGACTGAAGAAGCACGCAGTGTATATGAACGTGGAATACGACAATGTAGAATCCATTATGTCGTTGTCGGCCACCAGTGTAAAACTAATTTAATCGTATGAGGGAAGCGAACGTACAGCGCGTTATCGTAGATTATGCAAATGATGTAAGAACCGATAAACTGGGCTGTGCTATATCGTGGACTTGCTGCAAACTGATTGTACATCAAGTATGCCGGGAAACGTGAGAATTACGTGGAAGGAATGTATTCCTTAACGGCGTTTGGTGTCGACTCTTCCCTTGATGAAAATTTAATCGATGGCTTAATTAGGAATCTACTTAATTAAAGGATTATGGCTAATGAAGCTGCAGCAGGGTGTAACAAAACTTTACTTTCTAGTTAATTCGAAGCAGACAACTCCTTCTTAACAGAAAATTAACTTTATACTGAATCAGCAGGATGTTTAATATACTCGAAATTAAAAGGTTTCGAGTGAAACGCGCTCTAACAAAAAATATGATCCTAAGATTCGTTAAAGTATTATATGTATATCCTTGAAACGCGATTTCCGGTATGCCCGTGTACAAATGCGGCAAAATTAATCACAGCGCTTTGCTTGCACCTAGTTATCGAAATGCATGATATTGCGTGGCATGCGCTGGAAAGCTTGGAATGCCGTTACACAAGTAGTTTCCAATAATTCCACGTGCTCGTTATACACGACATAATTGCGTTTATGTATACTCGCCAGTTTTTGCAATGTAAAATAATTCGCCCGCACATGTTTCGCATATATCGTCCGTTCCGCGCTCGCCAACTCCCCCATATTTGCCGTTTAATAGCGAACGCGAATCGCTTAACTGCGGAACGGGGGGCTATACCCGCGACGTATACAGCTGGCTCGTTACATAAAGCGAAGTTGAACTTCCGTACGCTCCATTACCTTCGCGTACAGGAAGGCGCAAAGTTACCCCCTCGAAAACTTCCGCGAACGGCAGGTGCCATTGATTCCTTTTTCTGCTATTCGTATTTTCGACACGCTCTGCTTTATCGTGCATGCATCTACAAACGAGACGGTTTATGCGGACTACTTTACGCGCGCAAATTCGCATGCTTGATTTTCCGTTTAAAGCCGCTTCTTGTGGTGGAAAACAGTATGCAGCCTTTGATCTCTTACCGTAGGGCCGTGTCGACTCGCATGGTCGCCGGTATGTGGTGGTTCTTCACGCTGATCATGATCTCCTCTTATACGGCTAATCTCGCGGCTTTTCTCACCGTCGAGAGGATGGATTCCCCGATCGAGAGCGCCGAGGATCTCGCTAAGCAGACGAAGATCAAATATGGTGCTCTCAAAGGCGGCAGCACGGCGAGCTTCTTCAAGGTGAGATTAATACTTTTACACATTATGCATTGCTCCCAAAAATAGAGTGACATTGAAGCATTTCCTATATTGAGGATTATATAATGTTTATCGTGAAAATATACGCGACATCAAATACGCGATGTACAAGAAAACCTAATGCTGTCCAATAAGACAGTAAAACTACAAAGCATAAACTGTGCCATAAGGTCAAATGAGTACATTGTTATCTCGAAATCCCGCAAGTAATTGAGTCAAATCCGCTTCTGACGGGCTAAGAATCTCCAATCAGAGCAACAGCGGAACCGCAGGATGCGACCCGGGAATATTCTCCTATTAATTCGAGAGCGCCGATGCGTGCAATTAGGGATGTAAGCGGGGATGCGATATTCTCCTCCGAAGTAAGGCATGCCTACTTCGGGGTTAACCGATTTCCACTCCGACGTTCCAACGTTTAACGGCACGCGTATACTCAGCCACGAAATTCCCGGCATGATCTAGGATTCCAATTTCTCGACGTACCAACGCATGTGGTCCTTCATGGACTCGGCGAAGCCGTCGGTATTTACGTCGAGCAACGTTGAGGGCGTGGATCGAGTGATCAAGGGGAAAGGCAGTTACGCATTCCTGATGGAATCCACCTCCATCGAATACGTAATCGAGAGGAACTGCGACCTTACTCAAGTCGGCGGTCTCTTGGACTCCAAGGGATACGGCATAGCCATGCCGCCAAGTAAGTGTTAATAGAAATGCTTCATACATATGTGCATTACGCGCGCAAGGAATTGCAATAAAAAGTTCATGCGACGCGTATAGACGCGTTCTCAAACAAGAATCATAAAAAGATGAAAAGAAGTCCGACGATTAAAATGTGAAGGAAAAGACGAAGTGCAAGGGAAAGTCAACGTCGGCATAAATTTCTCAATTGAAATAATTTTTGTATGGCTAATAAATCATAATTTGTAACTCAGGATCGCTCGTATTAAAAATAATTGAAAAAGAAAACGTTTTTTATTAAATATTTTATTTTTAATATTTAAATATTTTAAATTTAAATCACTACAGATAACGCTTCAATTGCGACGAAGTAATTTAATATATCGTCGATTCGTGTTGGTTGGACACAAACCGGATGTGTAATATGTCCCTCAATAGTTGTGGATTTCAATGCTATGTTATTCAATACAAAGCGTGCGCTAATTAAATTTTTTGCCGCATCCCGGCAATCCACGCGTATTACTCGGTAGACATGTGAATCAAAATTTAGGATAATAAATGGTTTTATGGGTGAAGTATTAATCATCACGGTTTGTGATCAATAGCAGAGCATTAAAATCAATAATTATTGAGGGATGTATCATTGCATTCGTCACATTCAATCGAATGCAAGCGAACGATGTATTAATATGTACTCTCTATTTGAAATATGAAATATCAGCTTTTCTGATGTTTATGTGAATATTATTATTTATTCCATTTCTATCTATGGCTGCAGCTTACGCTGTATTTATTTCTCTTTTGAGAATATTATTACGGAAGTTTATAAAATGATGTAGAACAACTTCAATAATTTAGCAAAAAGAGAAGACAATTTTGTTTATCAACTTCCAACGCAGTACGACATCTTAATAACTCCCATCAATGGAAATAGCGAACATAATACATTTCGAAGAAAAAAAATGGTACCTAATCAATATTGCAGTATAAAGTACTTATATCGGCCTATCGACTCGACTGAATAAAAGAAATTCCCATTCAATTAAAACTTTTCCTTCACGCAAATGAAATTCTGATAGAAAGAAAATGCAAATCGTTCCCTCGTCGAATCGAGAGATTCGCGCGAGCGAGCTAGTCGGTTTATCCCGAGAGATCGAATAAAATCGTATTGCCGGTCGCCCTGCTGATCTCGCGGCTGCGCGAAAATACCGGTCGATAGTGAGTGTCGCCATGAAGGAAAACGATCGCGCGCGGGATTGCCGGCGAAACGTTGGCGCGAGGGAACGATTGCCGCAACAGTACTTCCGAAAGTTCCGCGGAAGTATGACGAGGCGATAAAAGCAGCCTGGGAGGAGTTCCTCTAAACGACCTTGGAACTTTAGACTCGCCGTACAGAACGGCCATAAGCGGGGCCATCCTGAAGCTCCAGGAGGAAGGGAAGCTTCACATGCTGAAAACGCGCTGGTGGAAGGAGAAGCGAGGCGGCGGATCCTGCAGGGTGAGCTAATGTGTATCTTTAAGGCGAATTTACACGGTTTACTTGTACCTAATCTCAGGATGCGCGAGACTTGCGGTAAAATTTTGGGAAACTGTAATATGAAAACGATAATAACTACGAAAAATTTTAGCTCATATATTGCAGAAAGATTAACTTGAAGAAAATCTGAAGGAGAGAGAAAAGATTTGATTATAGAAAATAAAATAAATACTCTTATAATACGAAACAAAAAAATGAATAGTCTTAACTTAACAGTATTCTCGCGAAAATGATTCAAATAGATACATTTTAATTTTAACTACGATAATTGCTTTTTATTTTTGGCAGAAAATTGATGAACAAAAGTTTATTGACCTTCATACTTCTGCATTGAGTTTCTGTCTGTTCTAATTAATTGTGTTTCTTATCATAATTTCTTTATCCGCTATGATCTTCTTATCTGGTACGACTTTTTAAAGAAAACCGCGTGAATTTGCTTTTAATCCACCGTCATTTCCCTTTTCTCATGAAGAATATTCCGGCGCGCTAGCGCGCTCTCAAGAAGTGCGCGTTCGAAATTCTTGCGCCAGACTCCAGCAACTCCCCTTATCCTCGTCAGGGATGAGAGGGCTGGAGGCTGAGGTGGCACGCGGGGAAGACTATTTCGCGAATTCGCGAAATCGAGGTTTCACCGAGCTCGCGATCATCGTTACGCGCACTGCTATTTCTCGCACAGCTACGCCGATAAATTCTTCCGATAATTCACCGACTTCTCCTCCCTCGAGCAAACTTGCCGTTGTTTGACGGACGAACGTAGATGGATGATCATAGCGACATAAAAGGAATTAACTCGATGTCATTCTCAATTCGCCAAATCCATTGTAAAACACTAAAAATCTAGTGGTATTTACACTGTGCTTCGAAAGCTACAATTAATAATTTTATTGCAAAAGTAAAAGATAATAATACCAATACCAAAGAAAGCATCAATTATTGTTAAATTTCAATTTTGTGTCTTAATAGGGAACCAGGAGAATTAAACGATTTATTCCTTTTTTACTCCTTCTCTCTTTGAGTAAATAAATTTTATAATGAAAATGTGGTATTTTCTATATTATAATCTAAAATGAATATATAATTAATAAGTTATAAAGATATCACAAGATAGACACAAAAACACTTTTAAACACGATATTTTAACAGGGTTTAGGATATACATTCTTTTTCGTATAAAGTATCGATTAAAAGATTGAACACTTTAAAACTGATTAGGTATAATACCGATTACTGGCCCAATACCGATTAGAAGATTTAATAGCCGTGCACAATGTGCTGCATGATTTCCTCTCTCAACACTTTAATCCATCAGCCTAAGAGTTATAGGCGAGATCAAATTTTCGCAGTATTATCCACAACGCGCAACCCCCTACGAACCGGTTCAATAATGAACACCCGAGCGCGAAAGCCGCGCGTGCATTAACGACGTGCACAACGGACTAAACGCGAAAACCACCGTTTCCCCAGCGGCGCATTACCGATGCCAGCCGGGCCATATTCTACCCTGTAACCGCCCGCGTTAATGCGCCACAAGCTAATCGATGTATCTCTTACGGCTATAGGACGACACCTCGAAGAGCAGCTCGGCGGCGAACGAGCTCGGCCTGGCGAACGTAGGCGGTGTCTTCGTGGTGCTGATGGGCGGCATGGGGGTTGCCTGCGTGATCGCGGTCTGCGAGTTCGTGTGGAAGAGCCGGAAAGTAGCCATCGAGGAGCGGGTGAGTGATGCGAAATAGCACATGGAGGAAGGTCGCGCGGTAACCACGCCGGAAATCACCGCGTCAGGATCCGCCGCCTGCACGCGGCTCGACCCCGACGGGATCTACCCCGACATACCGCGCGAATATATCAGTTGATGCTCGCACGACGGTGGAGTTCCTCTCTAACGGTCTTGACATAGAACCACTCGGGTCTGATCGCTCACACGGCTCGGGGCTGTCGGCGAGGATGACGAAAATTTTAGCCTCAGCGCGCGCATAATTTCCCTCATTTTTCTACCATTATCATAACCGCCATGCAATCATCGTTATACCCATTCGTCATTATCCTCATTGTCTCGCTGTGCGCGAATATCGTCGTTAGTCGGATGAGCAAGACATTCGTCCGTCTTCCCTGGCCACTGAGGACAAACGTCGCTTCAAGCTTATACGCTGAAGGCCCAGAGTATTCCTGACTTGTGAGAAATCCAAACAATATTCAAGCCCGGATTTTTGATGTGCGAAAAAACAGAAAAAGCAAGGATTGCTAGAAATTTATTTCATGGAATTTATTACTAATGTCTGAAAGGACCAGTCTTTACATAATTGCCGCATTCCTTCCCAAAGATTTATTTCCATGAATTGTGGATTTTAAGCGACTCAATCTCAATTTCATATTTTTAAATACATTTTTTTCCTTTTATTTTAATATTAAAGAGTTACATCGGTTGTTCTAATCCCAATCTAGATTGCCACTTGCACAAATAGAAAGTCACGGCGTTCATTGGCAATATGAGAGCGTTGTGATTACCGGAGAGACGTGGCCCATAAAAACACAGGCAAAGAAAACTTGATGAAAAAATTTCCAGGGAAACTCGCGTTGGTCGAGCGCGGAAAATGGAATTAACATATGCAAAGTCCCGCGCTGCGCAATTCACGATGACCGGTACGCGGTTTAAGCGACATGTATTCGTGCTACCGTTTACATATATCCAAAGGGGTAAGCAAACAGGCAACTATTTGAAGAGGGCTCGCTCCAGGGATACGAATATGCTTTGCGCGGATCATTCCCTGCGTACGCAAAAGCAAACAGCTCTATGAGCTGACGGACGTCGGTGGTATTACTGTGCCTCCTTTCAAACCGCATTGCACTCCTGCTGGGAAGCACGATGAGCGAAGCCCTCTCCAAAAATTCAAATCGGCTTAAATCGATCGCGGGACGAGATTCACATCATACGATGAATAGTACAGCTTTCGAACAGACCGGATGGCATACTTGAATTTTCATGATATGTAAGACTTGGTCGAGTCGCATTCCTCGTTATTATTATGACTATCACAGTATTGAGTTCGACAATACATCGTAATAATAAAAAAAAACATCATAAATAAAGAATTAAAATAAATATACTAATTATCTTTTTGGATTATGTAGATACAAGATTGGATCTTATTTTCCGTCGTAGAACAATGATTAATGACAACTGACAAGAAAGATAGATAATTCTTAATATGTTTATATCGTCAAAGAAGCAATGAGAAAGCAATAAAGCATGATAGAATTGCAAGTTATTTTTGTTTGCTTTTTAAATAAGCATCGATAATTAGCGCATCTCTTTTCCCGCTTTGATTATTGCAACAGTGACTAATATAACGAATCTGATTCGGGCATTTTGGTGTTCTGTTCTAGAAGCAGAAATCCTCAGGGAAACCGATCTGCGAAGGTTTTACTGATCTGCACTAGCGACGGTACGCGCTGCGCTGCGAAAAAACAGATTCTTAAACTCAAGCCGTACCTCAAAGCGTATCCGATCCGAGTTCAGTGGACCTAAGGAAGAACTCCATCACGAGAGATCGGAAAACTGTATAAAGATCGTAAAATTATAGGGACAAACGAAAATAATCGGACAAGAAAAGCAACAAGCCTTGACCTTTCCAATTTTTCTTTTAAAATTTTATCAAGTACCATTTAATTTAACAAAATAGTTTGGGAAATACAGAAATATTTCTCCTTAAGTTAACTTGTTCAACATTTTGGCGGATAAACCGATCAACCTGTCTATTAGAATTATACAGTATTAAATTTCTATTTATAGCGAACAAACTTTTAGAATTCTATTAATAACAGTACCAATTTTTTAATAGAAAAACCTACGATTATTGCAATATATGTAATAAACAACCAAAGTGAAAAGACGACGCGGCGACGTAAAAGAAAGATTGGAAAAGTCAACGTGTTTGCCATTTGCTCATATCAAAACTTAGATTAATGAACGAAGACTTTAAACCTCGCAATAGGAAAGGCCAAGTCCTTCCTCGCGAAGTCGCAAATGTTTCAATCGACATCAAAATACTTAAAAAAAAATAAACAGAACCGCGGTGTTCACAACTTATAGTGCTGCGGATGAACTTTTAAGAACAATCACGATTTTATACCGGCTAGATAGTGAATGTATAGTATACCAGATTACAATACATTTTACTGTACATAATATGTAACTGTCGAGCTAACCAATATGCGATCGTAAGTGTGCGCGGAAGTCCGTTTGCTTCTCATTTCTCAAGTTGATAATGTTGTCATAAGTGATAATCCGAAAGAGCAAGTGGATACAAAGGAAACCTACCGCGTTCTTGCTAAAATTGGAATACTTAACAATTTATTACCTCCCGTAGTACATTATAATGATACTAAAAAAATAGGGATAAATAATATGTTTTCTCGATCAATTATATATTTTTCTTTTTAAATTGTGTACGATTTTATATACATATATATAAAGTCTTATTCTTCGCTTAATTAGAAGGTATTTCTTTATGCATATATAAATCCCTTCTAATTAAGCGAAGGGTAAGATTTTCTCAAAGTTCAAGAAAGTTATTCTTGAAACTTGATCTGCCGGGACTCTTTCATTTTCGTGTTATAATTATATTAATTTCCATCTTTTTATATCTTGTAAAATTTAAACTCTGATACAGATCTCAATAAGAAATTAACCAACGCACAGAACAAGTACAATATTTTATAATATGTTAGAAAACAATCACCTCTTTATCCACATGCAGCTTTTGCCTCAATGTAAAGTATTTCCGATCCATATGTGAAGGAGCACGCGGACTTCCGAAATTTCGTTATTGAATAGACAAATCTCTGTGTCATGGCGAAGTAACTTGTACGGAAATTGCGATTTCGAAATGTTGCATTATTTATAACTGTAAATGAAATTGAAAGGACGCTCATTGTGTGACAGTTTAGTATGACATTGTTAGTCGTGTCGCAATGTTTCTTGCTTCTCCCCCGTCACGGATTCACAGGAGGTGAGCTCATTTATCTTTTCCATTTTTCACTGTCAGTAGCATTATATAGATTCTTTTCTTGAAGCTATTAAGATTATATTAAATTTATAACGTCAAAAATTTTTTGAGTTTTTTAAATGCACAAGATTGCATGTCTAATTATATCAATCCAATAGTAATTTATTATTTGAACAAATTTTTTATTTAAGACTTTTTACTGAACTTTCCTAAGAGAGACGCTAATCCAAAATTATTTTACTTTAAAATTTGAATCTTTTATTTTCAATTATTTTTTGTCATATATTTAGTTACATAATTTATTATAGATTATTATATTAAGTGATATTAGGTTTTCAGCTCAAACTTTTTGGACTAAAATGACCTTTTGTCAACGATATTTTCAATTACATCTTTGTAAACAAAGCGAAAAATAAAAAAATTTTGTATTGCAGTGTTTGAGTTTGAGCTGAACAACTCGTTCACGGTTCAATATGTGAGCTTTTCGCAATCTTTTCGTGGAACTTTCAGAAGTCCGTGTGCTCGGAAATGGCGAGCGAATTGCGATACGCTTTGGACTGCGGCAACGGAAATAAAAAGCCGTCGGGGAAGGCGCTTTGTCGACGTCAGGGGCAACATTCAAGTCTGTCGATCGTTTCGGAGGAGGGCAAATACGCGGCATGCAACAAGTACAGGCACTTCGTTGGAAAAGCACCTCTGACGTGAACAAAGGGGCGCCTGGTCGAGCGGAAAGGCCGAGTGATGAATTTCTTTGCGAAATTAATTGCTTCCTCGCTCACATGCAAATTAAAATATACATGATCGATCAGTTCGAAATACAGGCGCAACAATCCAGAAAACAAAATTGTCGCAAAAATGACAAAAATTATTTCTAATTGCAAAACCACTTTTAATAAATGTAACGAAAAAGCGAATTGTCATCAGACAATTGTAGCGAGATTGAATTTTGTCAAGTTTTAAGTCAAACACATTTCATACTACATCTCCGGATAGGAAAGTAAAAAAGAAGATGCCATTAAGAGCTCCTAGCACCAGGAGAGTCCTGTAAATTCGTTGCGACGAGAACTCGCGATACGATTTAGAGACGATGTGTAAAAACAAAAACAGGGACTTAATTCTAATCGTGTACACGTCTGTCCTTTTTTTACGAACCACCGTTGAATAAGATAGTCCACCATCTAGTCCCTCGTAAAGTCTGTTAAGCGTCATGCGAGGAGGATGCGTGCGAGAAAACGAACGAATGAATAAGAGTCGCGTGGAATGGCGTGATCTTTCATCGACGTTAAAGATGCACTGTCTCGTTATAACGTAAAATATTCTATTGCAATCAATCCGAGTATTGTCATCCATGTATCTCAATTTGTTCGGATACGGTGGAACGTAAATTACACGTGCGTGCAATAACGATTTTAAAGGTCTCCCCGTGATAAATCTAAATAACGCGAAGGAATTTTCACGCATTCCATCATTAATCTGCGAGACTTGACATCGCGAATGGTCATTTGCACTATTTTGTATCGCAATCCAAACGTTTCGTATGTGTGATTCGTGATAAGTAGTTAAAATTTTTGAACATATACTTTATCTGAATTTATTCCTACCCTTAGCTGGTCTGACGGGGTCCATAAGGTCATTGAAATATTATTTGAGTAAACTAGAGATAATTGTCTAAGCTAATCTATAATTATCCAGACTATGTAGATAATGTATTTCAAGTCGCGCGGTGCGCGCGTTCGCGTAATGCATTGTCGATATTCTATCTGATATAAAAGACTGTTCTACTCTCCTAGCAGGATTGTTTTCAAGATACATGTCATTATTCTCGCTGATATTCGTTCGTCCGATTAATGTTTCCATTTAATCCATTTAATCGCGTTTATGCGGACCTTGTGAACCAAGCAGTATTTATTTGAGTCTTCCCTCTATCGTAAAAAGGAGAAAAATGTTAACGTAAAAGTGAAAAACAAGCACCGCGATTCCAGTCTAATATTTAAACTTCCGGAAAAGAGTGCCGTATGAATCAAAGTGTGAATGTTCGATGCCGCGTTGAAGAGTGTGTGACATTCCAATAAGCTTGTACGCGGATACTATTTTAAGATCGAGCGTAAAAGCGAGGAGGAACTTAAAATACATTTTGTTTCTTTCTACTATACTTGCACCTTCCATACGAATTTTGTTATACACAGTTTATCGAATTTTGAACGCAAACCATAGAGAAATACGCACAGACATGCGATGCATACATATACACACACGCGTACACGTAAACATATACATATACAATACCCACTGTAAATATCGTCGATACTATTACATACGTTGTTACATATTTGCGTTCATACGTCGCGACATACGAGTTTGTTAAGAGCCTATCGCGATTCTACTTCTTATATAAAATGTAATACAAGCATCAACACATATTAAATGTGAATAAATTAATCGTCTGTAAATTCTCATTTAAGCGCTCTTTGTTATAATTTTCCTCATCACATCCATTTCCTCAAATGACCGATTATTGTTTAATCACTACAATATATCATATCACTTGTCTTACAATGAGCTATAACTGTATTGTTCAGCGATTCTCTATTGTTTCTAAATTGTTCTGACAAATAATATTATAAATTATAAAAGAATTTTAACCTTAAATAAAATTATATAAAAATAAAAATCTTGATGTTTTATATATTAAGGTATCCTTATACAATTCATCGATTTATATGTAAATCTATAATGATGTTCATAGAAGAGATATCCTAAATAACGAATGTATTTCGCTTTTAAATATAAATCCGATTTTTTGCATAATGGTCGAGATTTATAGAATATAAATAAAGAACTAGCAACTACTGACTTTTGTAATCATAAAGATTAAAGTCAGTTAAGTAAATTAGTACAAGATTAAAGTATTAATAATGATATTAAAACAATAGCGTCTTTTCTCTTATTTCCAGGTAGTAAAAGCGCTAGATAATTATAATTCCAGTTTCATATTAATTGCCTGTGGTTATACTTTCACCTGTGATTGCAATCTTGCGCTACCCACGCAACTAATCTCTCTAACACCTAAATTAACGTTCTCTCAACTCTACTCCACCCTTAATGTCAAAGCATCAACGTAATTAAATCTAATGTAGATAAATATAGATGTGCGTAAACGATATGCGCATTGCTGTAAATATTGTTGAACAGTTTCTTTACGGTGATTATTGCTAATACCATACGTAGGAAATTAATAGTTTTAACATTATTACATATATTTTATCAAATATATATAAATACTTCTTTAGATCTCTATATCTATCTCTTAAGTTTCTATCTCTATTACTTTGGACTCAGCAAAGTTATGAAAGGCTGCTGTACGCTTACAATGGACTATGCTGTTGCAAAATCAGTCCCTCCTCCCAAGAAATAAGTGAGAAATATTTGAAAAATCTTAAAACTATATTAGTACTTACATATATCGTTAGCAACAATTACCATAAAGAAACTGCCAAAAATGTTTATAATTTTTACGCATATCGCATATTTAATAAGAAATTCATATTTTATTAAAAATATTTTATCAAATATTTCAAAAACTATCTTTTTACGATATTCGATTCTTTCGCAACATGAAATCAAGTGAGTACTGGCTGTGGAGGTCAGTTTTTGGTTCAGTTTACATTCGCGATAAAGGTATAATTTAAAAAAATATATATATATAGTTGTATTAAATAGAACACAGAAAAGTTCCTTAAAATTTCAAAATTTCTTTGAAATTTTTTAGGTTTCTATGATATCGATGCTGACCAATTCTTACCGTTTCCCTAAAAGTATCATCGCACATTAGAATTCCCACTCTGTCCGTCGACGATGACGCGGACGACAAGAGTTCTTCGTCGCCACGACGGCGACGGATCGTGAAAATTTGGGAAGGGAGTCTAGAGCATGCGCTGCCGGGATGAGCCGCGCGAGAAGTGCCGTTCGGATTTAGAGTCGCGTGCCGCGCGAGTTTCGTACCGTAAAGCACGCGTCTCAAAAGTTTCGTGCCAAGTGGAACGAGCAGCAACATCACGTCTTTAGGTAAGCCCTTGCAAGCCCTCACAGAAACGATCCTCTCGCGGAATAACGGTTCCCCGTCGGCTATCAGTTGAATTCCGATACGTGCTTCAATTGGTATAAAACTTGTATGTGACTCGCGCCGCGCTTCTATCCCCTTGAAAATCTTCCGCCCCCAGAATATTCAGCCAGTGATCGAGTCTTAAACGGCCGAAGTAAAACGAGTTTGGAGAGAAGTCTGGGAAATTGGTCTGGGCAAGTTTGTTTCTTCGAACGCGACGATACGTGCGACTACGCATTTGATAAAGTGTCCAGATCTATTCTCGGGTAAAATATACCCTCGTGTCTCCAAATATCACAATAAGTTACAAATAAAATAAAGAACGGAAAAGAGATAGAGCAAATAAATTCTTGAGGCTGACAGAAGAATTTCATGCAACGACGATTCTCTAAAAAAAATATCTTTGATCGTATATCGTCGAAATCTATGTCACCAGTCACGCGGCGAACGCGACAAGCACCAGTGGCGGTGGCGATGCTCGGCGTCTAAATATATCGACGTCGTTATGCGTTCTCTTAAGATTTTCGTTAGTTTACAATGCTGACGTCGTGTCGACGTCGTGTGCTGGACCGTTTAAAATTCTTGATCGCAGCAATTTTCAATGTCTGATAATTATTTATTGCGCGTAATACGATTGAATAAACCAACACACGTTGTGAAATATCTAAATCGGCCGTGATAAATCATAAGGCATGAATGCAAGCCCGCGCCTTGATTGAATGAATGAAAAAGAAAGCGCCAGACTGCGTGCACTTGGCACGATGACAGTAGGCTACGTGGAACTCCGAATGCGTACGATGTCGCTAAAAATTCGCACGCTTAAAACAGACGCTGGTCGTCTCCGGCATATAACAAGTATTTAAGAAGAGTAGGGGAGACCGGGGCTAACTCGACACCGGGGCAAACTTGACACTAGGCTTTTTGCCTATTTAAATCTATCGTAGAAACTTGCCTTTCCTATGGTAAATGCGTCTTTATATGCCAGAGTTGTCAACGGAATTTGGTGACATTCTGAGTTATGGTGTAACATCTAGTGCGACATAAGCGTTTTCGATGGTAAAAAGTAATTTTTTTGATCTCTCGAAAATTTCTACTCTTTGATCGAGCTTTACTCTTACAAATCTACCATTAAGTGATTTTGATGGGAAATTCGATGCTCTATACGAATCCGATAATAGTTTTTGCATATTTTCAAAATTTATATGTTTTTAGAGTGACAAAAGTGAAAAACGACGTTTGGGGCAAAGTCGACACTAATCTATTTCGATAAAGCGTTGTAAATAAGTCATTTGCTTTTGGCTTGCAGCAAAATAGTTTGTACATACAATAGAAAAAGACCAGTAATAGATAAGGAAATAATGAAAGAAACTGTACTTGCCGTAAAAAGGAAAAAATAAAGATCAAACATGCTGCAGAAATATTTGGGGTGTCAAGACAAATTGTCGTTTATTATGGCTCATGACAAA
The DNA here is from genome assembly GCA_035220615.1 of Leptothorax acervorum. NCBI lineage: Eukaryota > Metazoa > Arthropoda > Insecta > Hymenoptera > Formicidae > Leptothorax > Leptothorax acervorum. Next base: position 72,889 of record JASTWQ010000301.1, read on the forward strand.
TTTTCACGCATGGCCGATCGCGAGTTTACCTGCATTAAGCGGAGTCTACAATGAGAATTTAAGGAGTAAAATTTAAGCTTTAAGCCTTAAACCGCAAGAAATTGACAAATCACAATCGGGTATTCTTCTCATATTCGACTGTGATTTGTCAATTTCTTACGGCTTAAGGCTTAAAACTTAAATTTTACGCCTTAAATTCTCATTGTAGACTCCGCTTTAATTGTTTTTCAGACATGAGTTCAGAAGAAGATAATTTAAAGTTCAACAATTTTTTTTCTTATTATTTCCAATGATTGTTTTGCTTTATTCCGAATTTTTGTACTTTCTAAATACACGATAAACAACGTATTTTATTTTCAGACAATAAAAAAGTAAGTTTCAAATCAAATCGTATCGATTAGACAAAGTGTCGAGTTTGCCCCGGCATTTTTCAATTTGAAAATTTGTCTTTGCGTCACTTTTCCTCTCCTGGGGGCAAAACAAAACGACGTACAGCAAAACTTCCTTATACAATTTTGTACCTAATGGAACACTCTTTAAATGTGTACCATTGAATTTGCTTCAAAATTTTAATTAGTTGTTGAAAATTGCCTTTGAAAAAATCGTGTCGAGTTAGCCCCGGTCTCCCCTATTCATGTACATTCCAAAAAATTAATTATTTCGAAACTTACATAATTAATAAATATTTATCAAGTTACGTATTTACGAATGCATACACTGTTAGATATTAAAGGATAAAATTTAAACCAATACCTTGACTTAAATAACATTTTGTTATTTTGAACTACCACGTGTGTCAAAATTTATTATTTTAACACATAACAGTAATATTTTAACTCCATTTGTTTAGCTAAATTAACATTTGTTTTAGTTAAATTAACGACATATTGAGTAGGAGCAGTGGCGACTTATAGGATAATTAAAAATGATTCAATTTGAGTATAATTTGATACTAAGAATTTAACAGTGTAATTTGTACTCAGAACTTTTGTAATTCCTTATCTATACTTTTTTTCTCTAAATGCCAGCATTCAAATTTATCTCAAATCAACAAAAATTTAAAGGAATATCTAATTATAATAAAATAATTAAGAAATTTGAAGACTTTTGACAGCTTTGAGAAAAACTTTAAAGAATTAAATTTCAAGGCCGTAAAGTTGATGTAATATATTTCTTAGCCAATTTAATTATTTTCATAATTTATTCAAACAAAAATTCAATTTAATTGTCTAAAATTATGTAGAAAAATGTTTGTGTCTAAAATGGTCAAATATAAAATAAGAACTTTCAATGTGATTTTTTTTCTCAAAAACTCTACCTTGAAAATTTATAAAAATACATATAAAACAAAAGAGAGAGACATGCATTATCTACTTCATAATATTATACATAGTTTTCAGGAACAATTTTTTGATAGCAAAAAGAATTTTTTTTAATTAACTGTTTTATTTGACGAGTTGAGTAGAATAAAATGTGCAACATTTTATTCATGTTCACAGACAATTTGGGGCAATGTCCTTATATATGTATATTTATAAAAATATCTATTTTACATTAATGTAGCACTGTCAAGTAAAATAATTAATTTTTGTCAATAAAATTTAGTCAAGAAAAATTGAAATTTGCCTAAGAATTTTTAAGTAACTGAAAAAGAATATGACAATTCTTGCATGCATTAGACATTAAATTATCGAAATTAGTATCGTGCCCGTGCTAACAAATTACTTATGCAAACACGTTATTATTGATTTATTTCATGGCACACAGTCTAAGAATCGCTGTAACACATACAAAGAGATAGAAAAAAAAGAGAACTTACTTTCACAACAGATAAAATAAACCCGGAAATGTAACTTAGAGATCCCTCAGAGGGTTCACAGGGATTTATTAAGAGTATTAAGCATCAAGCAAATAACTAAGCTCAATATTGAAAGATTGATTTTAGACGGATCTAAATATTTATGCGCGCCGAGAGCGACTTTCAGGCGGCGCGGTGCCTTCTGGTTAGTTTATATAACGTCGGCCAGTTAAGTGCTCGTTCAAGACCTTTCCATTTGGCTATACGTGCGCTCTGCGTACGTGCCGTTTATATTTGACTTTGTTGGATACACATCTGCACCTGTCAAGATGCTCATCAGTAAGCTGATGCATTTTAATTTTATTTATTATGTTTACGCAGAATGACCATAAGATGGTGACCAAGCCTCTACTGATATTATTGCCGATATTCCTGTTCTACGCGTGTGTGCTAGCTGTTTTTCCCAAGAAGGTACCAATAGGTAAGATAAACGTTTATCAATATGATTGACGAATAAAATGTGACTAAAATACGAAAAGGCATTATTTCCGTATCCATATTTTTTGTGGATTTTAAAATCTATATTATACTATAATATACCTACAATATAAAAAGAAAATTTACCATTATATTATTTGCAGTAGATTATAGCTTCTAAATACTATCATCTTGTAATATTTGTTAAATCTATGAATACATTTAAAAATTAAACTCCGTATGTTTAAAGCCTGTCACAGTACCACAGCCGCGTACGGCTTCGACATGTTTCCTTGTGTTCCATAACTGACATGTCGATTTTACATTATTATTTTTTAACGCGCATTGACGCTCAAATTATTTTTTAGATGGCTTAGTTTGGACATTATGCCAGGATAAATAATAATTTGTTAGCCTTATTCACTTGGTAAGGACCGAAAGGGCGGTCGAAACGTCGTGAGAATTCAATAAAACTTTGCCAGTTGGTCAGCTTTAAACATACGGAGTTTAATTTTTAATTTTTCACTGGCGGAATAAAACTTGTTGTTTTTATATTTAAAAATCTTTAAAACATTCTTATTATTCAATTTTCGCACCATGGTAGGAATAATATATATTATACCGTTGTTAATATCTTTAAATGTTAAAAGAAACGTTGGAAGAACTGTGTTGAATCAGATTTGCGCACACATATGGTTGATGCGCACTATTTTACGGAAAAGCTATTTCGTGAGCTATTTCGTGTCAGTCAGACTCGATTTTAAAAAAAGCTGGCCATGTATTACAGTGGGGTTGTTTGATCAAGATGAAGCAATCCTGGATATGTTCGAATCGTCGGTGAAAGCGGTGAATAAAGACGGGCATTATAACGAGAAATTTTTGAATGTATCCTTCTTATCAACAACGGAAGAAATTAAACCGGATGCGTTTGAAACATCACGGAAAGGTAAAGCTGCTAACAAATCCTAGAGTAACGCGTTTGATATTAAATCACATCATTCAATATATCACACATTTTATACACTGAAAATCTGACTGTGTCATATTAAGCTTAATATTAAATATAATGTTCTTGAACCAAAATATCTAATAAGTGAATATTATTATAGTAGATGATTACATTTCCGTCTTAATCGGGCATACAATCTTTCTAACATTTTATTAATTATAGTTATATATGTAGAAAAAACTTATACATAAAGAAAATGGGAACACAATTTATCGTTGTAAAAAGATTGTCTTTACATAGCACGAATTTTTTGCAAAAGATATAATTATCGCATTATTTTTACGGAAGTTTAATCAAAATGACGTAACTTGGGATTATATATATTATACGTATACTTCTATAAAATCAATTTTTCGAAATGTTTAGTATGCGAACTGCTAGAATTGGGAATAGTGGGTATTTTTGGACCTCAGGATGAAATGACTGCTGAGCATGTGCAAAGCATATGCGATACAATAGAAGTGCCACACATTTCTGTGCAACATGATCTTGACCAACTCTCTCAGCCGCGCGGATTAGGCCTGAACTTATATCCGCAAATAAACTCGTTATCACGAGTAAGTGTAATTGAAATTTAAAAGATATTATAATCGCATTAAACGCTGTAATTAACTGGTATAAATAACATAAATAAGTAATATGAGTTACACAATTTGTCTCGCTTTTCAAAAAAAATTTAATTTTTTCAAAGAAAATTATCAATTATATATCTACAAAAATAAAGTATAATTTTTATCTGCATTGGATAAAGAATGAAAACTAACGAATTATTTATAATACCACAGAATAGTGACATATATATCTTTGTAATATTGATATAACAATCACCACAATGAATCCTTTACAGTTTTATGATCAACTCGTCACAGAATTCAAATGGAAATCCTTTGCAATACTGTACGAAAACACCGACAGTCTGATTCGCATGCGTCTACTGCTGAAACGATGGGACACACATGGCACCTCCGCATTTATGTACCATTTAGGCTACGGACAAAATTATAGGTAACAATAAGAAATATCTAATCTCACAGTATAGAGTATAAGTATCTTGAAGGTTTTTCAATCCCACAATCGCGAAAAAATTGGTCATCTCTTCTTCCTTGAGAATATTAATCATGATTAACTAATTTTACATATTTATTATACGACACACTATCGCTCGAAAGTTTGGAAGCATGACTACTTTTTTAAGAAAAACAAAACAGTGATGCTAATACTTTAAAGAACAAATGTCATATGAGAAACTTTACTGTCTGTTTTAACTATTCAACACAGTATTATTTGTTTCTATAATCATTTTCCAAGATAATATTTTGTTTAAAAAATTTTACCAAATAAACGTGCTATGCCATTGTTCTGTTTATCTGTTATGTAGAAAGAACAAGTTTTCATGATTTGAGTAAAATATAATAAATATAAAAATAATAATTATTATATTTTACTCAAACTATGAAAACTTGTTCTTTCTTCATAACAGAACAGTAGCATAGCATGTTCACTTGGTAAAATTCTTTAAATAAAATGCTTCCTTGGAAAATTATCAGAAACAAATAATACTGTGTTGAATAGTTAAAACAGATAGTAAAGTTTCTCATAATATGACATTTGTCTTTAAAAATATTAACATCACTGTTTTGTTTTTCTTAAAGTATAGTGCTTCCAAACTTTTGAACGTTAGTGTATATGCAGATATATGTAGGTACATATACACGTATGTCAATCGTACCAATATACTCTTATAAATATATAAAATATGTTCATCATTCACTTATTGTTCCAACATTGATTTTCTTATGTGTCAAATATATTACTATAAGTATATGAATATTTTTAATGGCCATTAGAATGTAACACTTTTCAAATATTTAAAAGCAACATTTAAACATTTCTTCAAGAAGACATCTATAGCTTTTAGTATGGAAATTATGTCAACGTCGAAAACGATTAAGTGGGACTAGAAAGATCGACAAATTTATAGTTAATTGAGAAAACTTTCGAAGAAGAAAGTTTAGTTAATTATGTACAACTTCGAATCTTGTGTAGGCAAGGGATGCAAGAAATCAAAGAATCGAAAGTAGAGAACATTATCATCGACTGTTCGTACGAGATTCTTGACGACGTTCTGAACCAGGCTCAACAAGTTGGCATATTGTCCGACAAGTACAAAGTGATTGTAACTTCCCTGGTAAGCTACATAAGCGCTTTTCACAAGTTAAAAATAAAATTATAGAACAATAACAGTTAAAGTTATTTTGCATTGAATTCTATTTAAAATATATTGTACAAACTATACTTATATAAACTGTTCTGCAAAAATTACATGTATGTTGCAATAACAATATTTAACAGAGAAGATAATAATATGAATTTAGTGGAAACCTAGAGTTATTATGTAAAATGATAATTTTGCATGAGAATTGAAAGTTATATTATAAGAACGATTCATGTGTGTGTAAATAATTCTAGAAATTTTTAACAATTGATTCAATGTATTCATTGACACTACAAGCGCATTAGACATCTCATCGTCCAAGCTTCATTGATATTATAATATATTATTTTTATGATATGTAAACTGCGAGTATAACTTTGCGCGCATAATGAATAATACCGTTTAGATTCCGAAAAACCTAACGATTAAATATAATTCATGCTAATGAATACGCATGCATGGCAGGACCTGCAAACTCTGGATTTAGAGCCATATCAGTACTCTGGCGTCAATTTCACCGGCGTGCGCTTGATTGACCCTGAAGACCCGATAGCGTTAGAAATTCTGGACCGGCATAAGAACGAATGGGGCCTAGACGATCCCTCGCAACTACGAGTTGAACCCGCGCTCATGTACGACGCGGTACAACTGTTTGCAGCAGCTTTTAAGGAATTGAAGGATGCTGTAGAAGGCAACGTCAGGACATTGCCATGCAATGGTAGTGTCAGATGGGAACACGGACTGAGTTTAAGCAATTTTATGCGATCGGTAAGATGTAAAAAATGCTTTAATTTATTTCAGATATTTTTTTACATAAAAATCCGCAAGTATTTTAATCCAACCGCGTTACACATAAATTTGGCATCAATATCAATTTCAATTCCAAGAATACAAATGAATACAAAACATTGAAATCGCTGTTATATACTTAATTCTTGTAATATCAATTATAACAAATATTTCTTATCTTTGAATTAATTATTCGTTGTATTATTCTTTCGTTATATTGTAGAAGCAAATCTTATGATGCTGTTTCGCTTTCAGACCGAAACGAGAGGTTTAACAGGCCTTGTCAAATTTGATAGGGATGGTTTCCGTAGTAATATAAAGTTGGATATCATACGTTTGACTGAAAATGGTCTTAAAAAAATTGGTGAATGGAATAGTACAGCAGGGGAAAACATCGATTGGCTGCCACAAATCAGTACCAAAATATCAGACGTTAAACTGAACATACAAAATAAAACGTTCATAGTTTTGATATCCCTTACACCGCCCTATGGCATGGAAAAAGAGTCGATTGTCAAGTTAAGTGGCAATGAGCGTTTTGAAGGTTTCGCGGTGGACGTGATAGATGAAATCAGCAAAATATTAGAATTCAATTATACATTGGAAGTGGAAGGAGACTATGGATCGCCTAATAACAGAACTGGAAAATGGTCTGGTATGCTTGGAAAAATTATGGCTGACGTTAGTATGTCCAGAAATATTATCAAGTAATAAAATCAAGAAAATAGTTTTGCACCAGCATAACGGGATTCATAAATTAAAGATATAACGGTCTTCCAGGAAGCGGATCTGGCCATAACGGACCTAACGATCACATCCGACCGGCAAGCCTTCGTCGACTTCACAAATCCGATAATGAATTTAGGTCAATGAAATTATTATTATAATTTAATATTACTATAAATAAGCTAAATAAAGGAGGAGGATTCCCTATAAGGTCGGTTTTCGGCCCCTTCTGAATTTCATTCCAAAATATCAGAAACTTTCTATTTTTGTGAGAACTATTGAAATTAGGTGATTTTAGTCTAAACGGATGTATTTTGACGTCTGTTTATCCTTTAACTCTAATTAATCCCATTTTTACCATCAACGCTCCTGTCACCTACATATCATTTCCTTATATTTGTGTATGTTGTGTTCTATTGTGTTACATTTAAGTGTGTAAAATAACAATTATATATTTCTTAATCTTTAGTATCAACATTCTTGTAGCACAATTTTTATAAAATAAATTGTTTATACTTATCTTTTGGATACTGCAGATATTTATTTGACGGAAATATGTGTTATATAAAAGTGTTGCAAGAAAATATAACAACGTGAAAAGGTTAAAAAACTTTGCACTTAGCGCCAGTGTGGCCAGAAAACGACTTCGGTAGCATCCACCCCCACAATCACACTAAAATTCATACATAAAAATGTCTTCAATTTTCTTCTCTACCTTAAACACACACATACACACACCACACAAAAAATGTAAGGAGATGATATGTAGATGGCATAAGAGCGTTTCGATGGTAAAAATGGGATTAGAGTTACAGCATAAACAGGCGTTAAAATACGTCCGTTTAGACTAAAATCACTTGATTTCAATAGTTCTTATAAAAATAGAATGTTTCTGATATTTTGGAATAAAAATCAGAGGGGGCTGAAAACCGGCCTTAGAGAGACCCTCCTTCGTATATAAAACAATTCTAATTTACACACAATCCAAATATTAAAAATTGCATTTTTACAGGAATAAGCATATTATACAAGAAACCAACCAAAGCGCCACCAAGTTTATTCTCCTTTCTGTCGCCATTTTCGAATGATGTCTGGTACTATTTAATTGGTGTTTACATAATAGTATCATTATTGCTGTTTGTACTTGGTAGATTATGCCCTGCAGAATGGAACAATCCTTATCCTTGCATTGAAGAAGCCGAAGTGCTCGAGAATCAGTTTACGTTTAAAAACAGCTTCTGGTTTGCTATTGGCAGCATAATGCAGCAAGGGAGCGAGATAGCACCCATGTGAGTGTGAAATATTTGTCAATATTATAAAACATTGTTTTTACATAAATAACAATATAATATATTGAATGAGTTATCAAAAGTAAAATATTTAAAGAATTCTTTTACAAATAAAATACAAACCAATGTGTATTGCACCACTTAAATAATTCTAAAACACGAATATATACTGTATATATATATATATATATATATATATATATACATATAAATAATATTAAATATAAAACTTCCATTTCTTTAGATATTACGACCTCCTGGTTATTTACTTTCTACTTTAGCCAATTTCATGTTTTAAATCCTTATAATTTCTATCAATAATACTTGTCAGTTTTCGAGAATTTTATATGATTTCAATGAACAATTTTATACATTAGAAAAATAAAAATAGATGTATTATTATAAAATTAAAAATTAATAAAGCAGAATTTTAAAAAATCTCAAAATTTGAATTATTTACAGAGGAATTTCTACGCGAATGCTTGCAAGTTGCTGGTGGTTCTTCTGTCTTATCATGGTATCAAGTTATACAGCGAATCTGGCGGCGTTCCTAACTGTAGAAACTGCAACGTCGCCTTTTGACAATGTTGAAGAATTAGCAAGAAAAAAAGGCATAAAATATGGCGCAAAAGACCCAGGATCCACGCTTAACTTCTTCAGAGTAGGTAACTTTTTCGGAATTTGTCGAGTTTTATAATAATAAAGAATTACAACAATAATGTAAAATTATTACCTACATACAAAATAGTCAATTTAAAATAATTTACACTATAAATAGGTATATAATTTAAATTAGTATATAATAATTAGTGTATGATGTAATTTTCTTCTCCTACTGAATTACATTCTTTAATTTATGAATTTTTAAAACATAATATAACAATCTTAAATAATTAAAAACTCGAATAATTAAAAAATTTGAACAATATATTGTAATTTTTAAATTAAAGAAAGATATGACATATTGTAAATTAGACATTTAAACAAATTTATATTAACAAAAGACACACACATATTATCAAAATTTACATAAAAGCATTTAATATATTAATGGAAGCAAGTTTCTAACTTTTAACTTTTTCAATTTTTTATAAAAATAATATAAATTGATATTATGTAATATAAAATGACCATCTTAGGTAATAAATGTAATAAAAGAATTAATTATTTACTTTAACGGAGCAGGCTTTGATGACCTTGACCTTGACATATGTTGTCAAGGTCACTCTCTTGAGTGACCTTCAGAAGATTTTAGCCGGCGGTTGTTTTTTATTAAAAAATTATTAACAAAAAAAGTTTTAAAAATATAGCAGTTATTTTGAGTATTAAAAGACATAAACGACTTATATGTATGTGGAAATAGTACATGTATGAACGAAGGAAAATCATTTAAAGCAGTGAATCGTTAATATATTGAACAATCTTTTTGTTAAAGCAAATAATAGTTGGTATAGAAAAGTATATGTACAATTTTATAGTATTCTCTGCTTTAACCATAATTATATAATTATAATTGTAAATATTATTATTTATTTAATGCGTGGGCGGGGAAAAGGCGGAGCCCCTCCTCCTGCACTCCCACCGCGATAATTAATAAATAATTGCCAAAATAAATTGTTAAAGGAAAGAATATTTGGTATATGAAAAAGTGTACCTATGTATAAACAACCTTATGTTTTAGAAAACAGGTTTTAGCCAGCGGTCGTTTTTTATTAAAAAGTTATTAACAAAAGGGTTTGAAAAATATAGCAGTTATTTTGAGTATTGAAAGGCATAAGGGACTAATATGTATAAACAAAGGAAAGTCATTTAAAGAAACGAATCGTTAGTATATTAAACAGTTCTTTTGTTAACGCAGAGAATATATATAATTGGTATAGAAAAGTATATCTGTACAATTTTATGTGTTATAAAGCATAAATATAAAGTATTCTCTGCTTTAACCATAATTGTATGATTATAATTGTACAATTAAAGATAGTTTACAATTATAATCATACAATTATGGTTAAAGCAGAGAATACTTTGTATTCATGCTTCCTACCATATAAAATTGTATATACACTTTTTTATACCAACTATTCTCTGCTTTAAACCCGATAAAAAATTTTTTATATAAAAATATATAAAACAGATATAAATATATGTAATTATATATCAAATATGTCCATACATGTCCGTACATGCTTTTTTCTCTTCTATAATCTCTGTTCGTATATATTACAGGAAAAAGAATAAAAATAAGAATCTAAAAATGATTAAAGAGATTATTTTCGCATTGCATTTTTTATAAAAAGTAAAGTTTGAGGTAATGAGAAAAAATTTGCCTATATATATATATATATATAATCATATATAAACATAACAGTTTTTATATATAATTATGTATGGACAAATTTTTTTTATTACCTCAAACTTCACTTTCTATAAAAAATTTAATGCAAAAATGATCTATTTAATCATTTTTAGATTCTTCTTTTTATTCTTTTTCCTGTAAATATGTACGAACAGAAATTATAGAAGAGAAGAAAACATGTATGGACATATTTGATATATAATTACCTATATATATTTACATATGTTTTTATATGTTTTCATACGTTTTTATATATTTTTATATAAAAAATTTTTTACCGGGAACGATTTTTCTTCGTTCATACATGTACTATTTTCACATACAACATATTAACGTCTATTAAGCTGACACAGCCACTTTAGCATAATCGAACAAAACATATACAGAAATTTAGTGCTTTTTTGTTGCTAATTTGTTGCTCTATTCGGGATTTTGTTGCTGCAGCCATTTCGGAAAAAACAGTGGCTGTGCTAGCTCAAGTTTAAGTTAGCACAGCCACATGAAAAAAAACATAAATTAAAAAACAGGGTCATATTTATTTAGCGCTATTTTGTTGCCAATTTGTTGCTCTATTCCCACATCCGTTGCATCACCCCTACCATGAGAAAACTACCCCTAATTAATCCCATCTAGCACAACACTGTCAAAATTCCAATTTCAAGAAATATCTCGACGGATTATATTATTTTGATTTTGTTGCTTCACATTTTCATCAATCCCGATTTTGTTGCTCCACCCCTATTATCAGAAAACTACCCCCCGATACTCCTATCTAGCACAACACCTTACAACTCGAATTTTTAGGACATTCTCGACGGATTATATTATTATGATTTTGTTGCTTCACATTTTCATCAATCCCGATTTTGTTGCTCCACCCCTATCATCAGAAAACTACCCCCCGATACTTCTGTCTAGCACAACACCTTACAGCTCGAATTTTTAAGACATTCTCGACGGATTATATTATTCTGATTTTGTAGCTTCACATTTCCATTAATCCCAATTTTGTGTGCTAGATAGGAGTGTCGGGGGTAGTTTTGTTATGATATGGGTGGAGCAACAAAATTGGGATTAATGGAAATGTGAAGTAACAAAATCAGAATAATATAATCCGTCGAGAATGTCCTAAAAATTCGAGCTGTAAGGTGTTGTGCTAAATAGGAGTATCGAAGGGTAGTTTTCTGATGATAGGGGTGGAGCAACAAAATCGGGATTGATGAAAATGTGAAGCAACAAAATCAAAATAATATAATCCATCGAGAATGTCTTAAAAATTCGAGCTGTAAGGTGTTGTGCTATATAGGAGTATCGGGGGGTAGTTTTCTGATGATAGGGGTGAAGCAACAAAATCGGGATTGATGAAAATGTAAAGCAACAAAATCATAATAATATAATCCGTCGAGAATGTCCTAAAAATTCGAGTTGTAAGGTGTTGTGCTAGATAGGAGTATCGGGGGGTAGTTTTCTGATGATAGGGGTGGAGCAACAAAATCGGGATTGATGAAAATGTGAAGCAACAAAATCAGAATAATATAATCCGTCGAGAATGTCCTAAAAATTCGAGCTGTAAGGTGTTGTGCTAGATAGGAGTATCGGGGGGTAGTTTTCTGATGATAGGGGTGGAGCAACAAAATCGGGATTGATGAAAATGTGAAGCAACAAAATCAAAATAATATAATCCGTCGAGATATTTCTTGAAATTGGAATTTTGACAGTGTTGTGCTAGATGGGATTAATTAGGGGTAGTTTTCTCATGGTAGGGGTGGTGCAACGGATGTGGGAATGGAGCAACAAATTAGCAACAAAATAGCACTAAATAAATATGACCTTGTTTTTTAATTTATGTTTTTTTTTCACGTAGCTGTGCTACTTAAACTTAAGCTAGCACAGCCACTGTTTTTTCCGAAATGGCTGCAGCAACAAAATCCCGAATAGAGCAACAAATTAGCAACAAAAATGCACTAAATTTTTGTATATGTTTTGTTCAATTATGCTAAAGTGGCTGTGTCAGCTTAATAGACGTTATATATTAGTCATTTATGTCTTTCAATACTCAAAATAACTGCTATATTTTTTAAACTTTTTTTGTTAATAACCTTTTAATAAAAAACGACCGTCGGCTAAAACTTTTTAAAAATCACTTAGGAAGGTGACCTCGAAAACATATGTCAAGGCCAAGGTCATCGGAGCCTGCTCCGTTAAAATAAATAATTACCATAAAAAGTAATTTCACACATAGCGATAACTTTTGCAGAATTTTCTCAGTGCTTATGATTTTTAAATACACATTGTCAGTAAGAGAAAATTCCAATAATAATAATATTTGTACCACATACAACGTTTCTTATAAATATGACAACAATAAATCTTGCACGCGCGCGAAATAAGTAGATATGTAATTAATAAATAATAATATACGAGGTCTGTTCAAAAAGTTCCAGAACTTTAACTTTATAATTTTTGAGGATTTACTTAAAACTTATTCAGCTTCCTATTTCCTTTGAAATATGTTCGAATCCTTCTCGATTGATATACCACTCCCAACACTGTTTCCATTTCTAGAAGCAGTCCGGGTTTTTCGGATGGTGCGTAAGTCCGTTTGTGAATTTTTTTCGATGTTTTCAAGTATAGTCTCCTTTGGCCTTTCGAAGGAGATAGGACTGAATAAGTTATAAGTAAACCTCCAAAAATTATAAAGACAAAGTTCGGGAACTTTTCAAACAGACTTCGTATGTATAGAAATATAATATTAGCAAAATAGTTACATTTAGTTGCCACGTTTGATAACTTTTTACACAATTATTAGCATTATCAGCGTTATATTTGACAATCATCAAAGCGTCTATATTTGACAATTTTTCCCCTGTAGAATTAATGTTATTATAATTAACTATATTAAATAACACAAAGTAATGTTAAAGTAATAATTTTCCGACAAAATACTACCCTAATAATACGTAAATAAATATTTCTGAGAGAAATTATTTATCAATATCTACAAAATAGTATATAAAAATAAGCATAGTATATAAAAATAAGCATTATAAGTGTGGAATTTGCATTCTGATTCAACTCTTTGAAATAATTTTGTCTATTCTAAGGATAGCAGTCACCCGACGTATCAGGAAATGTACCAAAACATGATTGCACATAAAAATGACGTACTGGTAAAGGATAATACAGCTGGCTTAGAAAAGGCCAAAAAAGAAGATTATGCTTTTTTGATGGAATCTGCTTCAATCGAGTATTATTTACTATATATATACATATATATACATATTGTTTGTATTTATTATTTTTATGTATTTTACATATACGTACATATATTATTCTACATATATATTACATAGGTATATGATAGAACGGAATTGCGAAGTCACGCAAGTTGGAGGTCTTTTAGGTAAAGTTTTACAATATATATATATATATATATATATATATATATATATATATATTATATATATATATATATATATATTATATTATATTATATTATATATATATATTATTATATTAGGGCCCCAACGAGAAATCAATCGCCACTTAAATATGTTGTAGGGGAGGTCTTTCTGAGTAATTCTACGTAAGAAAAAAGTGGGGGACGGCATTGGTTTAGAAGATATAGCAAATTGAAATTTCAGAATTTTAATGCTTCTTATTAGATATTATAAAGTAACACCACGCCGATGACTTTGATCTTAACATATATTATAGAAGTCTTGTTAATAATATTTAACAAATAATTTGTTAAAGCAGAGAATAGTTGGTATATGAAAAGTACATGTTTATATGTACTTATTCATCGTACATATTTATATGTACGATAAATAGTTGATATATAAATATGTACTTTTCATATATCAACTATTCTCTGCTTTAACAAATTATTTAACAAATAATTTGTTAAAGCGCGCCGCTAACCTATATAGGTTAGTGGCGCGCTTTACTTCTTTCGTCGATATGTCAGATTTTCTAACCTGAATAGTCGTCAACTGTAACGATTAATATCTCGCCCCTCTGTCCACGCATGTACTTTGATATATTATATTATTTATTATATTATTGTCCACGCATATACTTTGATATATTAGTCTCTTATATATGTATCTCATAATACTCAAAATAACTGTTATAATTTTCAAATTTTTTTGTTAATAACTTTTTAATAAACAACGATTCCTTGCTAGAACCTTTCAAAGGTTACTCAGGAAAATGATGTCTGTAATATATGTCAAGATCAAAGTCATCGGCGTGGTGTTACTTTATAATATCTAATAAAAAGCATTAAAATTCTGAAATTTCAATTTGCTATATCTTCTAAACCAATGCCGTCCCCCACTTTTTTCTTTCGTAGAATTACTCAGAAAGACCTCCCCTACAACATATTTAAGTGGCGATTGATTTCTCGTTGGGGCCCTAATTGTAAAACTTTACCATTTTTTAGACGAGAAGGGTTACGGAATAGCAATGAAGAAAGGTAAGCTTTATCAAAATAATATATGTAATAATAAAACATGTCAAATATTTTATATTTTCATAGTTTTAATCCATAAAAATTGGTGTATATTTGCAATAATATAAATAATAATATATTTATTAACTTCAGCTTACATGCCAAGAAGTGGACTTGGTTTAAAATATTTACTTAACACACTCATGCCATCTATGCAGCCATCATACTTAATACTACCTAGTCTTCCTTACTCTAATAGTCTCTTTCTTTCTCCATAATTTCTTCAATACATTTTCTTTTATTCAATTATTATCATTCTTACATTATCTCCCATATTCAACTTATCTAGATTTCCCTCTTTAAATACCTCGGCCCATCCAACTTCATATACAATTCTTTATATATTTTGTTATACCTAGCTCCAATTATCCTATTTTGTTTCATTTGTCTTTGAACTTCCAGTCTGTATTAATTAGCTTCTTCCTTAAGTCCAACTCTTTATCTCTTATACCCTCCGAAAACTTCTGTACCCCGTTCTATAATTCTAGTCATTGTAATACTTTTTCCTTTCTCTACTGTATGTACGCATACTCCCATCCACTCTTTTCCTTCTCCATCCAACATTTCTTTATCCACCTATTTCCCTTTCCCCCTAATTGTCTTCTCATACCTTATAGTCCTTAGCCGTCAACTAATCAAAATTTTAGACCCTAAATATATGACATCATGTTTTGCATCAAATATCTAAATAACATCCATCTTCTACTAAAATCATCCCTACATCTTCTTTTTCCTAGCCCCCATGTTCTGTTGCCTGCCATCCTACCTTTATTACTTAATTCCTTTATATAATCCTTATAATTTCTTTTAAACGCAAATCCTAGGTATTTAAATACAAATCCACTATTAACTACAAATCCTAGGTATAACACTATTAAATACAAATCCTAGGTATTTAAATAACTGTACCCTTTCTATGCTTTTTACCTCCATTTCCATATCTCTCTCTTTCCCTTATTCCTTCTATTAAAAAATAAAACTTTTGTTTTCTCCGTACATAATATCAAATTCTTTTTCTTAAAAAACTTTTTATTATATCCATTATATCCAACAATGCCACTCTACTTTTCGTCTATCCTTCTTATAAAATCCAACTTTATCTTTTTCTTTCTTCAAAATTTTCCAAATATTTTCTCTTTCCAATTGTCAAGAGCTGCTTTTAAGTCAACAAACAGTGCTTAAATCTTGCCTTTTTTGCATTCTTTCTCTTTTTCCCTCTGCACCAAATAATAGTATAAAAAATGTTGTCAACCAGCTTGACTTTCAAGCAGCAATCCCTTTCTTTCCACTCCTCTTCCAATCTATTCCTAAGAATCTCAGCGTAGTTCTTATGAGCTGAGCATAGCAGGAATATTCCTCTAAAATTTCCTACTACCTTTGGTCTCCCCTTTTGTATAAAAGCACCATGTATATTCTTCTTCCCAGTCACCTTCAGTTGTACCGTTCAACAAATTATAACCTTTTTTTTTTTATATAAAGTCTATCAGACATCTCTCTCCACTACCTACCAATTTATCCTTTCCTTTCTTTCTATACCTCCCTTTTCTTTCTCCCTTCCTTCTAATTCTCCGGTTCTTATATATTAAAATCCCCTCTTATTATTGTTATAGTATATTAGTATACTCTTCATCCTTTTTCTCTGTCACTTTGTCTTTCATCCTTTCTAACTTATTCCAATTTTCCTTATTATATACCGAAATAATATCCATTGTCCCCCTTCCCTCTATTATTTCAGATATTATTTATCCCTTCCTTTTCTTTTTCTATAATTCTAGTTTTCTGATCTCCCTAGTTTTTCCTCTCTCCTACAATAAAACCTCCTTTCGCTCTAGAGTAGGCGGTTTTTCAAATTTCGAAAAAGCCAATTTTTAACCCTAAATAACTTCCTAGCGGACCAACGTACGTATATCAACCTCTGGTTTGCTCCAAAATTTTTATTTTATGCCTTTTTTTTCAAACAATATACATATAATACTACAATATAAAAGGTTCCATTTAAAATTTTTTATTTGGAGTGCCCCTGGGGCACTTTGGCCCTTAAAGAGACAATTCCCCCAACTCTGTTAAATGAGTAGCCTTTCAAAATAATTAAACACGTATTTCGCGATTTTTCATAATTTTGAGCCGTTTCCGAAATATAA
This sequence comes from Leptothorax acervorum, assembly GCA_035220615.1. Taxonomy (NCBI): domain Eukaryota; kingdom Metazoa; phylum Arthropoda; class Insecta; order Hymenoptera; family Formicidae; genus Leptothorax; species Leptothorax acervorum. Next base: position 90,205 of record JASTWQ010000301.1, read on the forward strand.
GGGGTGGGGATTGACTTTACAGACACCCTGTATAGGAGATAAATGTGTTACAGACTCAAAATATCTACATAGTATTAACACAGCTGTCTTAAAGCTATCAGAAGGTGGAATTATGCAAGAGATCAAGAAAAAATGGTGGACTCAAAAAAGAGGTGGAGGTAAATGCCGGGTGAGTGATTTTTCTATATTATTATAAAATGTATTTTGTACGTACCTATATCATATCTAACTAATCTACTTATCGCTGTCTTATCACTCATCGCTGTTTAGGAAAATGGTGGAGGCGGTTCAGCGGAGGCACTAAATCTCAGTAATGTTGGGGGGGTATTCGTAGTGTTAACCGTAGGAGTCGCTTTATCCTGCGTGTACACTATATTCGAATTACTTTGGGAAGTTGCCCAAACATCCATTCGAGAAAATGTAAGCAGACTATTCTTACTTACAATGCAATCGTACTGCATTTCATCAAAACATATCGACTTTTCCGAAAAACCAGTACAGCTTCAACACAGAGATGGAATAATCAAAATTAATTTAAAAAATTATACATATATAAGATAACGATATAACTGCAGTATCATTATTTTAAAAAAATTATGTGATTAATATATATAACATCATAATAATAATGTTAAATAAGTTCATAATTAATTTAATAATTTCGAACTTAGCTTTTTTTAATAAATTAGAAAAAAAACGATCAATTATAAATAATTAGCGATTCAGAAGAGCCTCGTGAAATATTTAAGAATATTTCTACAATCGTTTATTTTTTTCACAACATATTTATACCCATTTATCAAATACATGATATGTGTTATCTACTTTATAGGTGCCCTTTAAGGAGGAATTAATAAACGAACTGAAATTTATCGCGAAGTGCAGTGGCTCTAAACCGACACAAAGAAAAAATGGATCCAGCAAAAGCGAAAATAACAGTACAAGGGAATGTACTCCTCCGTACGGTTTTATACCAACAGTAATAAGAACGTCACCAAATAACGACAAATAACGCCGGAACAAGTCTTGAACAATAAAAAGACAATTTGTTCTCACAGATTTACTACTTTGTAGTTTACAATGGTTCCAAATGTCGAATTGAATTATTATTAAATTAACATAAACTACATCGAAAACAGTTTAGAGCACTTGTGTACTAAATAAAAAAATTATAATATATTATAGTTAAAAATTTTCGACAAATTTACTTCAAATTATTTTATTCCCTTCACACATTAATTAAAGGAAAGTAATAGAAAAATCAGGAGAAATAATAGCGACAAATCATAGCGTAAATCATAGTTAATATTATTAGAGAAATTAATTTTTTTTCATAATGTTATGTCCTCATACTCATTCCAATTATGTAAACAAAAAGTGAAACATTAACATCTAGGTTTGGCTTAATGACGCATATAGGTGTCATAGGCTACGTACCGATATTTAGTGCCAGTACTGAAAATCTATAGTTCACGTCACGTACACTACAGATCTTCAGTACTGGTAGTGAATATCGAAACGCAGCCTTAGAAAGAAAAAAGAATAAGATCAGTGAGAGAAGTAAAATAGAGTAAAATAAGCAAAATAATTAAAAATTACTGTGTCTGATATTATTACAATTTTTACATCTAATAGTTTGTGTGCAAATCTAGATTTAGAAGAATTATGGCGGTGAAAAGCCAATAATGAACTCTGAATGTAAATATTTTGATAAACTTCCGAAAACTACCTACGCCCAATTTACATACTCTTCGGTGAAAATGTTTTAAGTGAGTTTTAAAATAAATATCTTAAATGGATTTTTACCGACAAAAGTTTAAAGCTATATAAAATCTGAAAAATCTTTTATTTAAGATTCCAAACTAATTAGCAATATTTAGAATATGTAAAATAGAGTATTAATGTTCACATATGCTTCGATCTTTGTACATATTTTGCACCCCAAGAATACTATCACAACTCTAAAAATCACAATTTTCAGGAGAGAGAAAAACAAACTTAATTCAATTTTTTTAAATCGTGAGATAACTAACGCAATTACAATTATGATTTGGCATATAGACTTGTGACATTATTGTAGTACGTAGATAACATTTTAGGCATACTTTTTATGGACTTTTGTTTTAACTCAAAATTAAATATTTTTGAGTTGTGATAATATTCCTCGAGGTGCGATATATTAAGAATATGATCTAAAATATCCCCAGACAGCCGAGTCTATCGAAAGCAGATCTTGCCAAGTATCTACTGCAAAATTTGGAATTGTGTACCAGCGAAAAGGGAACACAGGAAAGGAAGAGCAAAAGGAGGGATAATAACAGCAGTCAACAAGAATTTGAAACGTATAGAGGTTAAGGAGATTAGCGACGAGGTGGTAGAAAGCAGACTAGAGTATAATGGAAACAAATGGAGAATAATCACGTTGTACAGTCAAAAGATGGAAAATACGATGGAAACACTACGGGAGAAGGTAGAAGAAGAGGATGAAGAATGGTTGCTGATAGGAGGGGATTTCAACGCGAGGACGGGAAGCAGAGGAGGACCGATAAATGATGAAGAAAAGAATGAAAAAAGGAGCGAGACCAGAAAGTCAGTAGATAAAGTTGTAAATAGAGAGGGACGTATATTAATAGATAAAATAAAAGAAAGAGGATGGGCGATATTAAATGAGAGTTTCGGAAGGGAAGGGGGATGGACTTATAGAGGATATTTAGGATCATCGGTTATAGATTATGTCTTAAGGAATGACAGAGCAGGAGAAGAAGTAAATATGGTTGAAGAAGGAATTATAGAACGGAATCGGACCATGTTCCGCTGGAGGTGGAGTTAACAGTACCACAGGTGATGGGGACAGGGAGAAGGAAGACAGAAATAGAACTAGAGAGAAGCGACTGGACAGAAGAAGGTAGGAAAGAATATCATAAGAAATGTGAAGGATGATCGAGTACACAAATAGATACAGAGGATATCTGGAAGGAGATGAAAGAAAAAGTAAGAAACGCTATCACGAAGCATAAGAAAAGAATAATACCATGGAAATTAGGAAGAAGAGAATGGTACAATAAAGAATGGAAGGAAAAGAAAAGAAGATTGAGGAGATTGATGAGGGACTGGAAGAAGGGAAGGATCGGAAAAGAAGAGTATGTGAGGGAAAGAAAGGAGCACAAAGAATGGTGTAAGGAGAAGAAGAGTAGGCATGAAAACGAGGAAGAAGAAAAGATACGGAATATTAAAAGCAAAGCGGAAGCTTGGAAGTATATAAATAAATACAGAAAAAAAAACTGAGGGGATAAGCGAGGAGATACAAGTGGAATGGAGAGACCATTTCGCATGGAAATGCTAGGAGGGACAAAGGAAAAAGTGGTGCTAGACATAGAAGAGAGAGAAGAGGATGGCACGAGGGTGGAGGTAACGGAGGAAGTCGAAGAAATATCGAGAGAAGAGGTGATTGAAGTAATAAAGAAACTGAAGATGGGAAAAGCAACAGGAGAGGACGGGATTGAGAATGAGGCGTGGAGATTTATGTAGAAGAATGTAGGTAAAGAATTCCTGAGATTAATCAACAGAATCTGGAAAGGAGAGGGCATACCGGGAGATTGGAATAAAGGTATGAGTAGTCCAATACATAAAAGAGGAGAGAGAAACGACCCGAAAAATTACCGGAGAGTTACGTTGATGAATACGGCGTACAAAATATATGCAAGTATCTTAAATGCGAGGTTGGAAAAGAAGGTGGAGAGTAAGTTAAGGGAAGTGCAATTCGGGTTTAGAAAGAATAGAGGAACGATGGATGCAGTATACACGGTAAACTATGTAGCGAATAAGGAGCTGAGTAAGAAGAGTGGAAAGGTTTTTGCATTCTTTGTTGATCTCAAGGCAGCTTTCGATAAAGTGGATAGAAGGAAATTGAATGAAACAATGAAGAAGATAGAAATTGAAGATAACTTGAGACGAAGAATAATGGAAACATACAAAGAAACGAAAAATGTAGCGAAGATAAGGGATAAGAAGACAGAGGAATTTTGGACAGAAAAGGGACTAAAACAAGAATGCCTGTTGAACCCGAACCTATTCAATTTATACATCATGGATTTAAAGGAAGGAATGGAAAAAGGACAAGCAGGAGGCCTTGTGATAGAAAAAGAAAAATTCTGGACAATATCATATGCAGATGACGTGGTGTTAATGGCGACGAAAGAGGAAGAATTGAAGGAAATGATGAGGAGATTCAAGAGGTATTTGGAAGAGTTTGAATCTGAGTCCAGAGAAATCGAAAATAATGGTGTTCGAGAAAGCTAGGGGAAGAAGGAAGAAAAGGGAGTGGAAATGGGGAGAAGAAGACATAGAGGAGGTCAAAGAAATAAAGTATCTGGGATACAACAGAAAAATTGGAGAGCGGAGAATCATATGAATGATAGGCTAAAGAAGGCTACAAAAGCGATGAAGAGGACATGGAGCACAGGAGAGAGAATATTTAAAGAAGATTTTAGAAGAAGGATGAAGATGTTCGACGCACTGGTAAAAAGCGTGGCATTATACGGAGCTGAAATATGGGGGTAGCTATACGAAAGTAGATTAGATGTGATAAAAAGAAAGTATATTAAATGGATTTTAGGATTGGATAGAAGAACCAGGAATTATATAACATCAGAAGAAGCCAAAATAAAGGAAATAAAAGCGAGGGCAATAAGGGGAACTGTGAGGTATGGGGAGAAGTCGAGACAGTCAGAGGAGAAAAATAGTTCAAGCATGTATAAAGGATCTAGAGAAAAGCAGGCCAAGGAAAGAGGAAAGTAATTGGGAGATAAAGAGAAGGGAACTGATAGAGAGGGCAGGAATGGAGAAGGAGCAACTGAGGAGAGAAATGGAGGCAGAGGACCAGGAGGCGGCGGAGAATTTCGTAAAGAGAATAGAGGAAAAGGAGACGGAGGAGAGACAGATAAAGATAAACGAGTACGAGATACAATAGTAACTATAAAGAGATTTTAACAGAGGAGTTACCAAAGTATCTACTAGGAAAGAAGAAAAAAAAGGATAGAATGTTGATAGCCAGATACAGATGCGAGAGTGAGGTGAAAGGCAGTCAACATTGGAGAGAGGAAGAGGATAGGAGATGCAGAATATGCCAAAAAGAAGAGAAGAACATAGAACATATACTAAAAGAATGTGAAGCGAAAAAAAGGTAAGTAGCGAGATACAGTTAGGAGAATTTTTAGGAGAGAAAGGAAAGAGAGTAGAAGTAATGAAATGGGTAGAAAAGGTTAGAAAAGAGGCGGAGAAAAGGGATAGGATAGAGAGAGGGGAGTAGGAAGGGAAATTGAAAAACAGTTAGAATGTTGAATTAGTTTGGGAGTTAGTTAGGATGATCTAAAAGATATATAATATATATGTATGTAAAAGAGAAAGTTATATGTTGTAAATTTATGAAATGGTTGACGGAAGTCATCCTAAGTCGCAAGGCAAGGATTAAATAAATAATAATAATAGTAAATATGTAAAAAAAAGAATAACAATAAGAATAAAGAAAATATTCAATCACTACATATTTTGATTTTATTTGAAAATTTTATGCCTTCATATTTCTTATTGGTAAAAATTCATTTAAGGATATCCATTTTGTAATTCAAAATATTTTTACAAAAAAATAAGGTAAGTGGGGTAGTTTCTGACACTGTTAAAAAAAAGAGGTAGTTTCTGACACATAAAAAAAAAGGTAGTTTCTGACACATTTAAAAAAAAAGTGTTTGTGCAATAATCAACAGCAAAAAACGCTCTTTAATTTGCCTGTAATTTTTTTTATATTTGACGAAAACTTTATTTATTACAAATATAAATGTACCGTCAGTGTCAGGAACTGCAACAGTGTCATTAACTCCCCCCTTTACCTTACGTAAATTGGGCGTGAGTGTTTTTCGGCAGTTTATCCTGAATATTTTAACTGTCGATTACATAAAATTCTCGACTATTCACTGCAATTATAGAAGATAATTGCCATCTAATAATGATAAAACAATCTGCTTAAGTGAGGTAAGTCACGATGATCATGCGCAAAACAACAGCACAGCACAGAGAGAGAGTACGGTCCTATTACCTACTTTTCAAGCTCTTGCATGTGGTTGAAATAGGCAACTGGTAACCATGGAATAGTATAGCCGCTAGCTCCGATAGCGCCGGGTGGCTCGCGGTATACATATACAAGTTCGATAATACGGAGAATTTTCTTCAGGTTAAGTTTTTTCTTTTAGTGTTTGTGTTTCAATCAGTTCAACTAATCGCGCGAGTGATCTCATGCCGTTAATCCACTTGAAAAATAAACAAATGTAACATGAGTGTGTTTTCTACTTAGACATGGGCGGGAGAAGCTTGTAATAAATCGCGTGAGATGGATTGTCACGTGAATATCTGAAGCTATTAACTACGTGATATTGCTCTTCCAAAAATGGTTTGTTTCATCGTAAAGGAAAAATTTAATGCACTTTTCTATGTCATCTGAATTTTACTTTGGCAACGAGCCGCGCGAATGATAAACAGATTTATGTCACGTCGAATTAATCAGCGTTTTGTTATAACGAGATCAAGGTTTAAAAATTTGCTAAGTACATCAAGTGCACATTAAGTACACTTATAAATGGAATACACTATATAGCATAACAGAATAATAAATTCATTGGACAAGAATGAATTTGAGCAAAGAGGAAAATGTTCACAAAATGAATTTTGTAAAGGCAAATTTACGTTTGCAAAATGCCTACTATACATATAACAATTAAAACATGATTAAGTTCCTTCTCTTAGATACATAATTATATATAGGTTCGTTAAAAGTTTTATCTTTTACGTATTACAAGATTGTAGATTTCAGAGATTTGTAGAAAAAAAGTAATATTAATAGATCTGCGCAAATTATTTTCCAAAAAATTCCAAATAGCATAGGATCTTGCTAACTGCTAGATTGAAATTAAGATATATTTTAATCATATAATATATATATATATGTAGTAAACATTTAAAGATTAATATGCCTTTTCAACAACTTATGATATCTCTCGAAAACGTTTTTTTATTTCGGTTATTTAAATAAAATGCACATCTTATATTTACATATTTAAAATTTCTATATTCGAAATTATGGAAAAAACAAATCTATACGTATACCACTGACAGCTCTCAGAGACTGTCAGTGTACCATTCGACCATTATTTTCAGCAGATAGATTAAGACTAAGAGAAGCTGCAGAATAGTTGCAGAGTACGTTGGCACAGCGAAACGAGAAATGTCTAAATATACCACACTGACTGTGTGTATATGTATCATATTAGCACGCTTGAATGTTTAGATCATCTAAGATGGCAAGCCAAGAGCACTAATGCAATGGCAATAACAAACAAAAAGCAAATTGAATTTCAATCTACCGTAATAAGAAATTTCTATAATTAAATGTTTACTTTTAAAGCTCCGTAATACGTATTCTGTGCCATTTACTAGTTGCACTGCTATTAGAACGATCCTCTTTTAGAATGACCGAGAAATGCTACTCCTATACGTCACTGTTGCATTTATGCCCCATATTCTGGGACTTCCAAGGAAGATACCAATCGGTAAGCTCGCCGTGTTTCTCACGAACAATAACGCATGCTGGCAAAGGCAAAATATCGATAAATAATCCAGCGACGAAATTGTATGATCGCAGGAGGTTTATTCGACGACAGCGACGAGATGATTCAAAAAGCGTTTGAAACATCAATCAAAGCAGTAAATAAGAAAATTTTTGCCACTGGGCATACGAGAAATGTATCGTTAACATCCAAAACAGAACAAATCAACAAGAATGCATTCCAAGTAGCAAACATAGGTATACAATTTTCTTTCGGGCTTAAATAAATGCAGAACTCTATACTTCCTATCTTTCAAACGATCTTATATTGTACATGGCACACATGTACAACCTATTAGCACTCTTATTGTTAGATGTTATCGCGCGCGCAACATGTATACATCCGGAAAATCTTATAGTGCATATGTTACGGGAAATGTGAATAATCGGGAATTATACATAATGGCCGGCCAATATGCATAATTCCCAATTTGCTCGGTCAAAATAATTAATAGAGAAGAATTAATCAAATTTCCCGGTCATTATGCATATTTCTCAATGCTAAATGGTCATTTTGATAAATCAGCTTATTTAAGTTAATTTTCCCGGCAGTCTTAATAGTTTAAGGTAATATAGTTAAAGCAGACAACTGTTTGTGCTTTTGGTTAAAACAGAGAATACTCTGTATTTTTACTATTCTCACAGTGTTGAAACCTATGTATACTTATAATGCATATTGCTTGACTTTCGATGATGAATATGTCGCAGCCACATGGTACACACACACACACACGCGGGGGGGAGGGGGGGGGGGGTGCAAGGAGTGGCCTTCGGCCCCCCTCCCGCACCCCGTCCGCCGGTAGGTAGGGTGGACTCGTTTTACAACTTACAAAGTAGGTACATGCTAAGTTGTAAAGCGAGGTCTACCCTGCCTACCGGCGGAGGGGGTGCGGGAGAGAGACTGAAGGCCCCCCTTTGCACTCCCCCGCGTGCGCGCGCGCGCGCGCGCGTGTGTGTGTGTGTGTGTGTGTGTGTGTGTGTGTACCATGTGGCTGCGACATATTTCTCATCGAAAGTCAAGCAATATGCATTATAAGTATACATAGGTTCACGGAGAGAACGGTTTTGCTGAATTATCCAAAATTTTAGCTAGATATAGATCTGAAAATAATTTTGTTGGATCATCAAAATAATTTATGTAGGACAACAATATTTTTGACACTCTAGCAAACAGTTTGAGTGTCCTACATAAATTATTTTGATGGAATTATTTTCATTTGGAAATATGCATAATAACCGGTCATTTTGATTAATTTGAACATTTTTGCTTTCATTATTCAAATGTCCCAAAACAAGCGGGAATTATGCATATTGGCCGGCCATTATGTATAATTCCCGAATTAATCAAATTTCCCGTAACACATATAATTCTTTTTCCATATACTACTTATTGTAAGGTATTAAAAGATGCGTTACAAAATCAAAAATCAATTTTGCAAATTTCATACAGTGATAGAATGCTTTAATTTATTCGTGATTAAGTGCAAATCATGCATGCGAAGCATTTGATGAGACACATTATGCATTTTTGGGCACTGCATGCAGCATGCGAGCTGATAGACAACGGGGTGATCGGAATATTCGGTCCCCAAGACAAATCGACAGCGAGCTACATTCAAAGTATGTGCGATACCCTGGACATACCTCATATTGCTGCCAGATGGGATTCCGAACCAAAACGCGGCAATGTAATAAATTTGTATCCGCATCCCGACTCGCTCTCCATGGTATTTATTCTTATTTATAAATTTATTTAGCAACTTATAAACAAACTGCTTTCAATCTACAAACAACCTGAATCACAATTACATTTGACTTGGCTGAAATCTTTTTGGTAATTATGCATATTCGACCTTACGGATTTTAATGACCTTGACATATATTCTCAAAGACACGACCATGAGTTTAAAAAGCTTTAGCCATCGCTCGTTGTTTATTAAAAAGTTATTATAACAAAATAAGTTTAATGAATAGAACGTAATTTATTCTGACACCATATACATTTAAGAAAATTCTTAGCAGATATTTGCGCAATATATGTACTCAAAAAATATCTGGAAATTAAATATAAATCTGCTAAGAATCATTAAATCTAAGAATCATTAAACTTATGTTACTTATGCATTATACGAACACACATGTGGAACTGTACAGTTATATAAATGCTTTCAATGTAAAACAAAGTCTTTTATTATTTGCATATTTACGAGATCTTATGACTGCAAGTAACATTAGAAAAGAAACACGTGGGCGGAGAGGGGCATTCACCCTGAAAAAACCTGATCTAGCCCATACCTATTTATAAGTTAGAATTAAAATTAGATTTTTGTTAGGTCAGTTTTTCGAGGTGGGCTCTGCTCCTCCCCCACCTAAGCATTCAGTTAAATGTACAGAAATCTGTCGCAATAATATAAGCGGAATCTCTTTCCCGCTCATATATACATGTACCTACATACTATTTCCACACACTTATTAGTTAATTATGTCTTTCAGTACTCAGGATAACTATTATATTTTTCAAACTTCTTTTGTTAAGTAACTTTTTAATAAACAACGAGCAACCGCTAAAACTTTTGAAAGTTACACAGGGTCGACAATATGTGTCAAGATCATTGAAATCCATGAGATCAGAGCCAATATGCATAATTATAATCTTTTTACGAAATTAAACTAGTATTTAAACCAAGTAAAAAAGTTGCATGTTTATAAAAAAATGTTTAACCACTGCCTCAATGTTTAGATAAGTATCACTTTAAATTTATTGCTTTTTATTTTAATTATTCATACAAGCATTGTTCATTGTTGAATTTGTTAACCAAACGTAATTTAGCCTGGATTAAGAATAAAAGAAATTAAATTATTTATATTTAATAAATCTCGATAATTATTGATTACATTTATTCAAGATTAATTTCCAAAATTGCTTAGGTTTTTCAAAACTTAATAGAAGAATACAAATGGAAAGAATATGCAATACTTTACGACAACACGGATGGCCTGATGCGTATAAACCGCCTGCTCAAATTGCCAGATATGAATACCATTACCGCGATGGTGTTTCATTTAGGTAGTGGACCAAATTTTAGGTATGCGTGCTCGAACCATAGAAATAGGTCGTCCCTCGTATAAACTTGCGTGCATGCGCGAGCGACGTTTGTCAAACAAAATTACTATACACCTGTGCCATTATTTAGCCCTGTCGTAAACGCCAGGAAATATCGTGATGATTTACGATACGACTGTCTGGATATGAAGCAAACGTCATTCCCGCAGCCGCACATGTCGCCATAGATTTTTTCTGAAGATACGAGCTATTCAAAAGTTAACGAGACGGTTTATTTTCAGACAAGCCATGAAAGAAGTCAAGATGTCTGGATATAGAAATCTCATAATTGACTGTTCGCACGATATTCTTGCATCTGTTCTCGAACAAGCACAACAAGTCGGAATAATGTCAGAAAGATATAGAGTGATTGTTGCTTCTCTGGTAAGATATCAAATTCTTTTATAATCTCTAAAATTTCGCTTGATTAATACAATTGTCGCAGAAGATATAACTGTAAACAAATCAAATATCGTAAAAAGATCAGAGAAAGTTTGGGTATTTTGAAACACGTGGACAATGTGAATCATCACTATATCTAGATTATTATAAGTGTTTCAACCACCAGCGGACAGCAGTGGAATTACTAGCTGCTGGCCCCCTAACTTAACATACATACAAAGCAGCAGCGTAGCACAACGTATCATAAAGTTAATAATTAAAATTGAAGACTTGGTATATATATCTATTATTACTTCGTAAGGTTATAATATATAAACTTTATTTTGCCAGTCAATCTACTTCATAGATTCTTAGTCGTTTTTTGTTGCATGTAAATGAAAGATAGAACTAAGATAGAACTTTAGTAAAGTCTATTTAACAAGTGTCATAGATGTACATTTCCATTGTATACGATAAAAAGAAAAAAATAGCGATATTAAGTAATTTTGAGATAATTTGTATAATACTTTTTATAAGTATTGCATTTTATATTTTATTGTTTCTTTCTTTCAGGAGTAACAATATTATGATAAATATATATTATTATGAGTAAAAGTTTTAAACATGTTACATATATATTTGTATGACATTGTTACAAAAAGCACAAAAATTAGAGTTTGTAATAAATTAGAATATAACAAATATATAATATATAAATTATTATAAACTATTTCTTTAGAATATGCCTTAAAATACAATCACAATTATTTTTTTGCAAGATTAATAAAATGTTTTACATTGTCCAACTTGGTCCAAATTACCTATCAAAAATCTACCTTTAAAGAATTTATTATAACATTAAACTCACTATAAATAAACGAAATTTGTTAGAAACACGTTGTAACAAACATTTGACATTACAACTCTGCAAAAACAAAGTTATCTTTAATAGTTTTCAAGTTATCTCGAAACAGGATTAAAGTGGTCCAAATTACCCAAACTTTCTCTATATAGCTACAAATTTGTGAAGAAAAATTTTATGTATTCGAAATAATGAATTATACGTTTAATTATGTATACAAATTCTTTACATTTTATCTAATTCGTGAATATGTCTATCGGTAATAACATATAATGTGCGTTTGATCATTAGGACTTGCAGACCCTGAATTTAGAACCGTACCAATACTCCGGAGTAAATTTGACGGGCGTACGTTTAATCGATCCGGAAAGCTCAATTGTTCGACGTACCCTCCGGTCTCGGAGTCTTAATTGGAACTTGGCAGATGGTTCTCACTTAAGGGTGGAAGCGGCACTTGCTTATGATGCAGTGCAACTTTTCGCAAGCGGTTACGCGCGATTACGCGAGAGCATCAAGGGAAATCTAAAAAATTTGTCTTGCAACAGCACGAAAGTTTGGGGACATGGTTTCAGTTTAAATAATTATATGCGGAACGTATGTGCAATTATGGAATACAACAATACATACACAACAAAACTAATATTTTTTAAAATATTCAAAAAATATATACGTATATGTTTAGAATTAATTTAAAAAATTTTAAAAATTATAACTTCTAGATTATTAGATAAATACTTACGATTTCACCCCCAATAATGAATAATTCTTTCTTTTGTAATATAAACTTTCTCTGAATAAATGTGCTTATTTTTTTATAATAATGCAAAGAAATAAACTTTATAGACGGCAAATAAAGTGCTGGTGAAACCGTATATACTTCTTAGAGAATTACTTCTCAATAAAATAAATTATATAATGTATGTATGTATCCGTATAAACTTTTCATTTACCTGTAGGAGCAAATACACGGACTGACCGGTTTGATAAGATTTGACACAGCTGGATTCCGAAGCGAATTCCAACTAGACATCGTAAATCTAGGAAATGAAGGATTGTATAAAGTCGGAAGATGGAAAACAAATTTTGGTATTCAATGGAAGCCGGGATACAGAATCCCTGGAGTAGACGATGACAAAAGCTTACATGATAGGCATTTTCTTGTTCTGATATCGCTAGTATGTTCCTACCAATCAACGTAGACATTACATTAATAAATTAAATTAATTATCAATTAAAAATTGTCAACGAAAAACGAATATAACTTTAAAAATGGACACAACTTTTTCTATTGGTAATATAAAACAAAATTATTAAAGATGTAAGATTGTGTGTGTGATAAAATACATTAATCTTGTAATGCTAATACTAAAATCCTGTAAAATACTTTATTATATTATTGCTAATGTCAAAAATATTTTAGTTTAGAATAACAGAGTGTAGGTATTGATATGAGTGATATTGCTTAGCAACTAGCAAGTTGTATATTTCAGAAATAATGACATGTTAGCAAATGAAAAAATGTTTAACAATGGATTTTAACAGTGTAAATTTTATATTTTCTTTTAAAAAAAGTAACAATTATTTAAAAATTATTACTTTATCATTTATGCTACTAACCCATTTTCATTTCACATACCTCTTAATCTGCATATTAAACTGATACAAAAAGATAAGATAAAAAAAGCTGTTCTCGAGAAATTAAAGTGGAATAAATTCCAGACAGATCCATACGGAATGCTTAAAGAATCATCCTCTGTATTAAATGGAAATGATCGATACGAAGGCTTCGCGATAGATTTAATTCAAGAAATGAGCAAAATGCTGGGATTTAATTATACCTTTGAAGTTCAGGAGGATAACGTTTACGGATCGTTTAATAATAAAACCAAGAAATGGGATGGAATGCTGGGAAAAATAATCACTGGTGTAAGTCAATAAAATATTTTTCGCATGTTTTGATTTTATCCCATATAAATGGAATATTGACTCGATCGACTTCGTTCGCGAGTAGTGCTGCTACCTTTCACCGTAAATACAATGCGAGAGCAACGCGTTGTAGCTTCTTGTATCGATAAAACAGTTGCCTCTTCACAGATAGTCGGTAGAATCTAATAATTTCCAAGAATTTTATTCCTTAAAATCGGTTTTATCACTAGTAAAAAATTAAATACATGTTAAGGAGGTATTCTGATTTGAAAAAAAGGTCGTATAAAAAAGGTATTTTTAATGAATTTCTTGGGGAAACGTAAGAAGCGAACATTAATTTTTGCATGTTCTTTTAGCCTTATTTTAAGAATATATTTTTATTTTCTAAATATCAAAAACGCTCTTCTTTTTTATGTTATATCCTGGTCACTAGAAGACGGTAAAAAAACGCATATGGATGGTGTAAATGATTCTAGCTGTTCTAGGTATGTGAAACGCAAAAACCAAAAATTTTCTTATTCAGGAGATGTGGCTATCGTCTGAACTAAACCAATATTTCCATTCTCGTCAAAATGGTGATCTTTTTATTAAAAATATTATAATTTTTTATCAAAATTTTTTTAGTATTTTATTTTAAAAAACTAATAAACGTAGGATATGTTTATTCTAGTTCAGACGATAGCCGCACACCTCCTGAATTATAAGACAATTTTTGGTTTTTAGATACTTAGAATCATTTACAGTATTTACATCGCCTATATATATGTTTTCTTTTTGAGCTCCTAGTAACCAGGATATAACATTAAAAAAGCATTTTTGTGTTATTTAGAAAATAAAATATATTCTTAAAATAAGGCTTAAAAACATGCAATAAAGTATAACGTTATAGGTATTCGGTTTTTCTGTTTCCCTACAAAAAAATTTCTAAAAAATACTTCCTTTATGACGTTTTAAACCAGAATACCCCCTTAAATTAATATTTTAAAAATATGTTCTTACCTTTTTTCTCCATTTTACAATTTAACAGAGAGACAAAAACATATTTGATAGAAGAAAAAACGGATAGATTAACATTTTATCACACATCCAATATTTCCCATATGAAGATTTATGTAACACGCTAAATTTTTCCTATTTGATCTTGAAGAAAGCGGATTTAGCGATCACGGATCTGACGATCACGGCGGCGAGAGAAGAAGCTGTAGATTTTACGAGCCCGTTTATGAACTTAGGTAAAACATGGTACATAATACTTTCGTAGCATAATCGACGAGTATGGAGCATAAACTGAGATTTCAGAATTTATGTTTGGATCAAATAATGTTTCAGGTATAAGCGTTCTCTACAGAACACCATCAAAGGCTCCTCCAGGCTTACTATCCTTTCTAGGACCGTTTTCGAAAGAAGTTTGGGTGTACATGATCGGAGCGTACCTCATAGTGACAATATTGTTATTCGTGATTGGAAAACTTAGTCCCCTAGGATGGAGGAATCCATACCCGTGCATCAAAGAGCCGGAGGTGTTGGAAACACCCTTCACTCTGATGGATACTCCGTTTCTGGTAATCGGAGTCATCTTGAAGTCTCCTACCGGGCTTGGACCCGCAGTGCAGTGAGTCGATGCCCACTTTAGCTTGCCAATGTCTGCGGAGTGTGTTTTGAGGATGTTTTTCTTGCACGAAACCAAACAAGTTGTTGAGCGCACAATGGAACTTAATATCGCTGTAGGTTTTTGCACCGCGTCGCGCAGAGTCGGCTGTGGTACGCGCGGTTAATAAGTGTCATCTACTTCGTACATACAGGGTGTCCAATAATAAGTGTATAACACCCGCAAAGGGTATAGATAGAGCGAGTTAAACTAAATAGAAAAGTCTTGTACCGTTTTGCGATTATGTTATTAAATAAGTTATTAACTCGGAAACGGGTTATATTTTTTTAACATAAATGGTTACCTGGGGTGATTTTTACACTCCAATTAAAAGTTATTGTTACTAATTATATATTGCATATTTTTGATTGTTCTATAATTTATTAGTATATGAGAACAATATGTTACATATAGATTTACTCAACATTTTCTAAAAAAAGTAAGAAACAACTAAAAAAATATTTAAAAAACAAAAAAAGCACATTAAAATTACTGTGACGTGAGCTTTATTTTTTCAACACTGGGGTGTAAAAATCACCCTTATAGGCGTCCGTCCCCTAGTTAATTAATAAAGGTCTGTAAATCAGCATGCGTTCGCGCAATTCGACAAGAAGAGATAGCCCGCCAGCGTTTACGTTGCTACGCGTGCGGCGAGACATTGGAAGAAGCACTGTCTAAAAAGCAAATTGTTCATCTAACCCACTCTACCTACCCTCTGCGAGTGTTACACTTATTATCAGACACCCTATATATAATATATATACACCAACTTGAATTCTAATTTATCTGAGCAGACCAAACTTCGATAGACAAGTTAAGGGGTTTGTAGATCCCTATAATCGGCCGAAGCATAGAATTTAAACAACATGTTTGAAAAATACCTAATACTAAATCTGCGATTAACATCGCTCTAATAATGATCCACTATGGATTAAATCATGTTTTCCCATAGTTAAAACATTCTTGCACACAAAATATTTAATATTATTTAAAGGCGTTATCTTAAAACAAAAAGAGGGATCAAGAAACTTGTGTATGCATTTCAGAGGAATTTCAACAAGAGCTTTGGCTGTTGCATGGTGGTTCTTGGCTCTGATCATTTTGAACACGTATATCGCCAATTTGGCAGCCGCATTATCCACAAAATCTGTCGTGTGGTCCTTTCAAGTGGCGGAAGAACTGGCTTACCAACAAAAAATCAAGTACGGCGCAAAAATGAACGGCTCGACGTACTCATTCTTTCAGGTGAGCGACACGGTCCGCAAGAGGAAGAAGTAGAGATAGTTGACAAGTATTGATTAAGATATATAGCACATATATTGGCTGACGATGATATTCCGCGTTATTATTTATGGAAATGCCTAGTGGGCTCGGAGTGGTCGATCTCGTTTTGCAGGATGCCACATATGAACCGTATGTGATTATGTATAATTACATGAAGGCTCATGCTGACGAAGTACTTATGAAGAGTAACGAGGAGGGCGTATTGAAGGTACAGAACGAAAATTACGCGTACCTCATGGAATCCTCGTCAATTGAATATATCAAACAAAGAAAGTGTAATGTAACGCAGATCGGTGGACTTTTAGATGCCAAAAGCTACGGGATAGCGATGAAGAAAGGTCGGTTCAACTGTAATTTACACAATAGCAACAATTGCGACAAGTTATTATATTACTGCTAATTGTTCTCGATTTGGTGCGCGTTACGCAAATTCGCTATTTCCGATTCGATGAAACGGCTAAAATAATTTAACTGTTTTAATGAAATAATTCTGATGACAGATTCATCTTACCGTACGGATCTGAGTAGCGCCATATTAAAACTGCAGGAAAACGGTGTAATCAGCGAGCTGCAAATCAAGTGGTGGAAACAGAAACGAGGCGGTGATACGTGTGACGTATGATATTTATGTTCTAATGTTGTACTGTGACAAAAATTACGTCGAACACTGTATAATCTCTAAAACACGTAGATATATTATAGTGGCATGATTAAAACTTTGCCAACCACACAAATTACACCCTGACCAACAATAAGTGCTAAGTATCGCACAATTTTTGTCATCCACATCATTCGAAGGATTTCCTCTTTCTCTTTCTCTTTTTCTTATTCTAATTTCTTTTAGTACTGTTTCTTCAAACTAATTAAAAATCATGTTGGAGCAAAATAATATGTGTATATTTGTTATTGCGATAAATATTGCCACATGCCTCAGTGGTCGAATTGGGACGACGCCTGCACGGAGAGCGGGAGGTTCCAGGTTCAAACCCTGGCTGGGGCAATATTTTTCGCAATAAATTCTAAATTCTAATTAACATCCTTTATCTAGCGTTCGTCGTTGTCGAAATTAATATATATTTTCTCGCTAATTAAAAATCACAAAAGAATGGCATGACGCAAGACAGGTAGTTCTATCCATAATCGTTGATAGATCATGAAATGATAGATCTATCCGAACGGTTGGCAAGGTGTTGCTATATTTATAATACTTTTTAAACAAAAATAGTCAATTTATAAAGGAGATTCATACACAAGTCAAAAAATTTATAATATATGCTGCATAAATATCTGACGCAATTTAAAAATCCAACCAGACTGAGAAATCTTACCAGATTAGATCTAGTGATCTAAACGGTATTAGACGCTATTCAAGTCGACTTATAATTGAATTGACAACAAACCATTTGCTTTTTATAGGCTATTCTTATAAACTTTAATTTTGTCTCGAAAATGGTTACATACTCTTATTAATTTTCCAAATTTTTTCTTTCCAGCTACTTATTTATTTTTATCAGTTTTTAACTTTTTCTGTCTTGTTCTCTTTTCTTGCTTAATTACACGAACAGATAAAACGCACAGACAAAGTATTTCACGTCTGGCTTTATTTAACATGCATTAATTATAGTTAAACTGACTTAAACTTCGCCGATTTTGTTCGTACGTGTAAAGACGATGTGGCAACTCAGAAGTAAGTACCTATACGCGCGTTTAGAAAGCAAGTGAGCCAGAGTTAAAGCCGAAGCGTGTACGCTTACTTTCAAATTTAGGAAGATATCTACTTTGGATAAATTTTGCACTATTAGGCACAAGGCAATTCCAAAGGAAAGATTTACATTTAGTTTCCGCAAACTTTAACGCGACTTAAACTATGATCGTTGTTTGCCAATGATGTTGGCATAAAAGACTGTCATTACTGAAATTTTTGTTTTTAGGAGAAGAAAAAAGTCCACGTACAGCCATTGAATTTCGAGGACGTTAGTGGAGTATTTTTAATTATGATAAGCGGCGTTACGTTGTCCTGGATTTATACGGGATTCACATTTCTCTGGAACGTTCGAAACATCGCGTGCAGACATGACGTAATTACATGTTTAATGATCACAATTTCTGTATTTGCCTTACAAAATTATTTTAAGAGCTACAGAAATTACGTGTTTTATACAGGTATCCTTCAAAAAAGAGCTCGTAGAAGAGTTAAAATTCTTAATCAAATGCAGCAGCACGAAGATCATCAAAAGAAGGAAAAAATCCGCCGAGACGATTAAAAACAACAGCACTGGTTCCTAATAATAAATATATGTCATTTTCTTAGCAAACTGTGAAAAAATTAAACGCAATAAAATAGAAATTACCTTTAAGCTGTCTCCGTTACAGTATTATTTATAGGGACACGATACTGTTGGCTTTAACGAAACTGAGACGAAGAGATTCGAAAATATCACGCAATTTCTGCGAATGCATTTTAATGATGATTACCAGCGGCGCTAGGGCAGGCTGAAATAACGCGGGAAATAAGTACCTCGCCAATAAATGCTTCGCTTGAGACCGTAATCGGGCCGACGATTGCGGCAAATCGTCGTATTACATACGTAAGGAAATCTTTGTACGCGATCGAACGTCCCTGAAAATTATACAGCGCTTTCAAATCGCGCGTGAATGCGACGACGAGAAGAAACGTATTACCATATCCGAATGATATAAAATTTTACGTTACACTTTAACGCCGGTCAACACGCGATTATTTATACGCATCCTCCGATGTCGTAAAATGTTACGTTACGTATACGAGCACCAGTTTACGCGAGAGCGATTCGTCGAGAATCTGCATTTCCCAGCCAATGACATAACGATCGGACTCGCCTCCTCACGTTATCGACGAGCAAGAAACGTTCCTCTCGACGTTAAATGCGGGCAATCGACTCTCGCGAACGTACGTGCATAATGGAAGATCTCCGTGAAAATTCTTCCTAATGCAACTCAAGTGGGTGAGCGAGCAAATAATGGGGTTGTCTAACAGATTACTAGACGCGATGCACAGTTCTTCCCGGCGGCATTATACTATACTCCCCCTTAAAGAAATTCACTGGCAACTCAGAACATGGATCCTTTATTCTCCGATGTTCGTAGAACAATCCCTACGCAGTTCTATAAATCTTGCATTGTGCTATTATATCGTTTAAAAATACTGATAGTGATATAGTAATAAAATTAATAGCAATCGTATAATTATAGCAATAGCTAAGAAGCGGGAATCAAAAATCAAATATTGATCAGTTTTATATTAAAAAAAACATAATCGAACCCTGTACCAGATCCCTTATGTCCATTTTTACCAATGCAGATTAACTTTGATCTCGGTTTAACTTACTTTTTATCTTTTTCTAATTTTTAGAACTAGAAAAGGATAAAAAGTAGGTTAAACCGAGATTAAAGTTAATCTGCATTGATAGAAATGGACATTAATATTCAAGAATCTGAGACCGCGATCCCTAGGAAATATTAACAGATAATTGCTATTAATAAACACAAATGTTATTGTGTTAACAGTCATAATAAGACGATAAACGTCTAGTTATTAGACACTCAACTGGATTCTTGGTATCGTAAGATCATTAAGGATCGTATAGCTTATCTCAACCATTTTGTCGTAAGCACACTCGCGTGTGCACGTCCATGGGTATAGTCATAGTCATCCGTGCGTGATCGGAGCAACAAAGAAGATCCGGCGTGGAGATACGCGCAGTGGCGCGTAACCGCTGGCAGGTATCCTCACGAACAGAGATCTGCTCTCCGGCCGCTAAACGCTAAACGATCGAAGTCGCGCAGTTTCTCTCTCTCTCTCTTCGCCGGGAATTCGCCTCCGGTTTACGAGTCATGGCTCGACCGAGAGAGAGAGAGAGAGATGACACAGACCCTTAAAAAATCTCCGATTGCTATATCGGACAGAGACAGAGTGTCCGATGGAGAGAGGCAACGGAGAGATCTGGCAGCGAGAGTAGTCACCGCCGTCTCCGTTGGCCGCCTTATTCAAAGGTAGCGTCCAGCGTCCAGCCGGCTGTGGCAGAAAGAGTTGTGCGGGTGGGGAAACATGCCGCTCGTAAGGTAGTATTAAAAGGCCATTAAACGGCTCGACATGACGTACGACTTTGTGCGCGCGTGCATAACGCCGAGAAGAATCGCTGGCGAACGAAAGTTCTCCTACCTACTTGTCTGCCTGCTTTGCCTGCCTGCCTTCCTGCCTGCCTGCCTGCCTGCTTGCTTACCTGCCTGCCTACCTGCCTGCCAGCTTGCCTGCCACTCGCTCGCCTCGCCTCGCCCTGCACCAATAAGAAAGCATCAAGTAGACTAGATTCGTTCTCTCCTACGCTATCTGTCGCCTGTTCCCATCCTGCATCCCTCTGATTAGGGAAACCGGAGGCGCGAAATTTACGAGCGCCATGTGCGAGGATCCGACTGCCGCTTAGTCCGCATTAGCCTCTTCTCTCCATCGTGGTCCATTCCGCTGTGAATGAGACTCCACTGATTAGGGGAAACCGGTACCACGAAATTTACGATCGGCGCGTGCATGTTGCGCGAAATTCGCGGCAATGTAGATTGGAACATACACGCCGAATACAATTTTCAAAATCTGCGCTGCGTTTTAGATAACTCGCATAAAATTCGGATTAGATGCGCAAACGTGACAAGAAAGTAAAAAATGTAAAAGAACCCCGGAAAACTTTCAATTATAGATAATATCAAAGAAGTGGTAAATGAAACGAGAGTGGGGTTAATTAAAAAAATAGTAAAAAAATTACGATATTTAACCAGATTTTTCTCTTTCTGTCTTAAGAAAGAAGTCAATTTAAATCAAATGCAATATAAAATTGCAAAATCTCTTATATTTTGCATTATAATGAAAAATGTTTATTGCAAGATCAAACTTATATTTATCTCATCGTGAAATGGCAAAGTTGCGAACCACATAAAACCTACATACATAAAACATATTCGACCGTCAAGGTATTGATGCATTTCAAGCTTGAACGAGCACAGTTATCTCTGATTATAACTTAATACAAAACGTGAGTAAGCAAGTAAATAGCTATGTATTTCAGATTCAACATCAGTTACCATTTCGAATATTGCTTTAACTAGGCAAGAGTTTGTATAATTTTATTTGGCAAACTATAGATAAATACTTACTACTTCTTATATCCCGAAAACTGATTTTTGAAAAATCTTATTAATAGTACGAGCTAATATCGATTTGTATAACATTTAAAATATTTAAAATATTATATAAAATTATAAAATTTAAAAAACATAAATTTTTTGAAATTAAAATCAAAATTTTCTTCCCATAGCCATCAACTGAAGAGAATCTTACAATTCATAAAAGTCGAAATATTGAGTATATTGTTACATAGTAAACACAATTTAAAAAAATCGCGCGTTTAAAAGATAAAACAGTCATAAACGTACATTTGCCTTGTAAGGTTGTATTGACTTTGAATTGATGTTACATACTTATACTTACTAAATAGGTATACATCATAACTGACATCCTGCAATAGAGATAACTAAAGGACATATATGAAAAGTTAAAAAGTATGATCTAAGATAAAATTTTCGATTTTAT
Organism: Leptothorax acervorum; assembly: GCA_035220615.1. Taxonomy (NCBI): domain Eukaryota; kingdom Metazoa; phylum Arthropoda; class Insecta; order Hymenoptera; family Formicidae; genus Leptothorax; species Leptothorax acervorum. The sequence continues at coordinate 112,683 of JASTWQ010000301.1, forward strand.
TTCAAGGAATCCATAAACGATTCGTAGAAGATGGGATACTCTTTGTACAATATTATACATAACGTGATTAATTAATATCAAACTTTGAATGATTCACTTGCTTTTTCAGTTATGATTCGTAACGTTATCAGACGGCTGCAAAGCCGTCTCAACATGTTAAGGAGTTAACACTGAAATGCTCAACGAAACGCGCCTGTCCGCCTGGTCGTTAATCGTCGTTATCGCGACGACAAAGCGAAATTAGTGGGCGCGCCTAGCACGGCCGAGGAAAATTAGGGAAGATTAACGTGCGTTTTCCATTACCCGCGTACCGCCGCGGCAGAATGTGTGATACGAGGTGCAAATATCCACTTTGCGTGCGCGCGTCTGTAAAATCTTATAATGTCCGCGCGAATCCGCTTTCGATGCGCCGCGCCGCCTTGCCTAGTCTTGTTTGCACCGACAGTCTTGTTTGCACGGATGAAACCGCAGATGCATCCAGATTATCCGGTTCTTTATTGCGCACTTATTTTACATCACTCACTTTTTCATTCAGCCATGAGCACTAAGGTACGCTGCCGTATAATATAGTCGGCATCTTTGTGGAATCTCACTTGCCTGACGTCATCCAACCCATTTTACCCGAAAAATGTTTTTCGGCGCAATTTCCTGGGCAACATACGCTTAATTTATGCAAAATGTTCATTCTTATAAAGCATATAATGTAATTTATATAAAAAATAATAAAGATGTAATATATTTAGTTATCAATAATTCCAATGTACAATTGGTTTACCGATTATAAAATTTAACACATGTTATTGCGCATAATAAAAAGTTTACGAATAGTCTCTTTGTGATAATTTTACTGAGCATCTTTTCTTATTTGCAATTATATAAAATTAATAGCAATTTAAAATTCTCTAATTACAACTTTTAACTCTCTATTATAACGAATTATTAAACGAGTAAGATATTAGTATGAAAATAACTTACAAAATAAGTTAAAGAAATTTTCAATACAGCCAGCAACAAAAGACAATTAACTGACTCTCGCGCATAGAAAGTTACAAGTCGTTTTAGTCTAAAACTTTTAAAAGTTAAGGATGAATATCTAAAAATGTAACACTGCCCTCAGCATTTCCGTATTTTTCACTTTTGAACGTAATGTTTGATATAAAAAATTTTGACATATATTCCATCACGCGGAAGATAATTTCGCACGTTCCTACCCGGCGGTGTCGAATCGCTCGCGGCATCGTACGCGATCGCGTACGATGGATAACGTAATTACTCATGCAAGCGATCTGACGCTGATGCGTACGTTTTGTTCGTACATCCGATTAAGAAGTCACTGCGAGCCCTGACCGCGGGCAACACATTTCGCATTCTAACAAGTCGGAGGCAGAAAAAGAGCCACGGGTGAAGAGATAGAGAGACCCCGTATAGAAGAGTGCAACTTCTACGAGTGAGCCGCGAGAGAGCCTCGGCTTCGAGAAGTCGAGGTCGCCCGTTCGTTAGAGATGGACCCTCGCGAGCTTGAAGGAATGAACTTTCATACTATCTCTCGCGTTGCGAACCGCGAATGGGGTTTGAGAGAAGCGCGACTCCACTCGAGTTGATAAATATGACGCTAATAACTATTATCGCTTCAGGGTCACAATTCTAGTATGGCGTATGGGCGTGTTCGTAGAACACCGCGACACGGTTTACGTAACATCGCGCTGCATTGCCCGTGCGCGAGCGATAAGCTCAATATGCGCAAAGAAACATCGCTTAATAAGTAGCAAACGCGTATCTTTATACCCTTCACGTTCTCTACGAGCGCGCCCGCCCTATCTGCACACGCAATTTAGATTCAAAAGCGGCGGAACCCTCCCCGGGCGGATTGCAACATCGAGAATGCCGTCGGCCGGTATTTATAGTCTCCTTCTTCTCCCCCCCCCCCCTATCACCCTGCGTTTGCATCCCCAAGAATCGTCATTTATTTCATTGTCACCAACAATGGATGGCTATCCTTTATTTCTTCAGCGATAAATTTACACTGCATCATGGAAGTTACATATGCGCATTTGATACTATCTCAAATAAATTCTGAGAGGGTTTTCAGTACATTCCTCTTTCTCGTTGCGACGCGACGGCGCGAACCTTCGAATATTTAAATATATCTCGATTTATCATAATATTATTACTCGAAGTTGAATCTCCTTTTTGCCACGAAAACGCACTGAAGAATATCACTTATTAATCATAACACTTGCGTGAATATTAGATATATGTATAAACAGTAAAATGCAAACGCCGGTAATCGGTCAAACGAGATGTAAATTTGAAACGTCAGTCGACGAGACGTGCCATGTCGCGAAGGGACAGCGCGAAGTATTTGAAAGGGTGAAGGAAGATTAAGTGCTACGTAGGACGAACAATGTGACGCGCGCGTCGCAAAGCCGCGACTCTGTCCCGCCCTGTTGTCACCAATGCGTCTCTGTTTGCGGCTGAATAAATCGATCGTGAGCGAGAGACATCGTTGGAAATAGTCTCCTTCGGTAACGCTATGGAAATATCTGTTTGTGTAAATAAAAGCCATTGCAGCTCTCAGACACTCGAGCTATGCAAAGTACGTTTTTATAAGAAAGGAGCACACAATGCTTTTTCTTATATATAATCATCATTATTTATTTTTTAATGCGCATTTAATAAATATAATATTGCTGTAATCAATTAAGTGAGGAACACCATTATCGCGCGCCAAAATCGTGTATTAAATCAAGAGTATCCGATCGTGCGCGCGAAAATGTATTTATAAGCGCTCGACCACGTTGGAAATTACACCTCGCGAATGCAATTCGAGCTTTGATGAATGACGGTCTTTTTCATACTGTGAGTTACAAATATACGTCATTATCATGATACTTTGTTGAGAGAATGCCGAGGAAGCGCATTTGATTTCCGACTTATAAGCGCGCGCGAGATATCGCGCCGCCATGAGATTCAGCGCGGAGACGCGGACATTTGTCGCGATGCTGCACTCGCGGAGCAGGCAGCCTCGGCGTCGGCTAACGGTACTTCTCCCACGTTCGATTAATACAGGTAATTTAATACGAGAACTCTGACCGAGGCATTCAACGGGCATCCCCATGTTTCAGACGGATGACGGATCGCGCGAGTCAGCGTGCACGGAGCGCGCCGCGCGTTCAGCGTTATTACCCACGCGTGTGGAACGCGAAATGCAAATTCTCTGCCTGTCGGGGGATCGAGGAGAGTCGATGGGACGCGCGCAGTAACGAGTTGCGAAATCTCGTAGCACTCCGATGCACTCCGTCGACCGTTCCGCGTCGCGTTTTTACGCCCGAGATTCTGCAAAATTATCACGTCCCGCCGCCCGCCGGCAGACCATGGAGCCTGGGCTCCTTTAATACCCGAGCGGAAATCTATAAACCGACAGAAAAGTTCGGTAGTAAAATTAATAACTATATTAAATCGCCCCGAGGTGTCCGGACATAAAATCTACTCCGTATAGATTTCTTACCCTCGTCAGTTTGATAGCGGAACTAATGGAATGGGTTTGATGCGCCAACCTCGGATTATTAGAAACGGAGAACTGTCAGATTTTAAGAAAGAAGAAAGACGTTTCGGTTTTAGTGGGTTTATTTTTACTCTCAAAATTAATTCTTTGTCCATATCTGACAAGAAGTTAATTTCTTGCTGATCAACAATGATAAACAAATTTCATATATTTACAAAAATTAGAACTTTAAATTTAGCCAAGATACATAATTCTTCGTGTTATAGTTATATTTATCTTCATCAATTAATTTTCTTGCACAATGGATTATCTATAATGATCCTTTTTATTTATAAAATAACAGAAACGGCATATCTATCTCAAACTATTACAAGTTCGGATTAAAATCAAAGCGAAATAAATCTGAGAAACTCAGACTTATAATAAATTTACTTTTAATCTTAATTAATTCCCTTGTCCAACTAAAACGATAAAATCCGTTTAATCCTATGTCTAGCCAATAAAATCTAAGAATACCGCTTACTTTTACGGAGCGTGAGGAATAACGTGCTTATCTTGAATTGTTACGAGCTAAAAATATTTCCCTCTTTTTAATTCTGGATATAAACCGCGCCTTAATTGGTCAAACGGGACTAACTTTCGCTGAAAACGTTCTTTTCTGCACGGACTTTCACTATCGTTGGCTGATCCTTAAAATGCGCATGCTGGTCAGAGCTGTAACCAGGCAAACCAGGCGTAAACACGGCTACTCGGCCATCCGCACGGCGCATCGGCCAATTTATACGAGCGAGATTAATTTCAAGAGCTCGTTTCTGAGAGATGCAGGCGCGGCGAGAAGTAAAATTTAATTACGCGGAGCAGGCGAGTATCGGACATGCGGTGCTCGGGGGAGGAAACGGTGTGTAAAGATCTTACATACAGGGTGTTTCAATAATCGTCGTATTCCTTATCCTCAAAATCTTAAAATCTATATTTAGACATAAATATGTATATACGCAACTTTTCATCGATAAACACTAGATTCCGATACATACATATATGTATATCACATAAATGTATAATAGAAAGAGACAGAATTTTCAAATTAAAATATCATCGAAACGTACTTACATTCCATTTTCTTCTTTCAGAAATATTGTGATTTTCTTACAACCCTCTGAAATTTATATATTATGCTTACATTTTATACAAAAATATTTTATATTACATACAAAAATGCAAGTTATTTTGCAGCCGCATAACAGCCCTTTGTGGAGGAAAACTGTTATAGTCCTTTATATATAGACCCGCAATAAACTTCGCATGTAGGAACAGAAAACTTCAATATTTTCAGAAAAACTAAGTATTTTGTGAGGCTTACTTTCTTTAAGGAAAAATTATTTAATATTTCTATAACCAAAGTTATAAAGATATTAAATAAATCTGCGTCAAAAATATAATATTGAAGAGACTTTCTTACACTAATGTTCATTTCTATCAATGCAGATTAACTTTAATCTCTGTTTAACTTACCTTTCAACTTTTCCTAGTTCTAAGAATTAGAAAAGGATAAAAAAATAAATTAAACCGAGATTAAAGTTATAATCTGCAGTAGTAGAAATAGAATAAGAGCAACAGAATAGCTTTCGCAAAATGTTACTTAAAAATGCAATTAAATTGGTCGCATCAAAATGGAATATTTACATTCATTGAGTATTTTACAAATCGATGCAGTAATCAGATTTAATATTGCAGTTGCTTTTATCAATAATTAAATAACTAAATACGTCAGCATTACGAGATATTTAATTCAAGATAAACGGCAAGCGCGCAAAACGCTTAGTGACGTGTTATTTTCGCTGAGTAAGTTACCGATCGATCGATCCTTAGTTAAACTCGGATAAGACTTGGATGGGCTCGTTCGCCGATCACACTCCGTCTCCGTGAGAACCTGGAAAAGGAGACGATTTAGCGAGAGCGGCGCAGAGTGGGATGTTTTCCTGGGTAGGATACTACTCGCCGCTAGATTATCCCTGTCCTGGCGGCTAGGCTGTGAGAGAATGAAGAAGGCGCGCTCGCTCACTTTCTCCCTTCCTCTCTGCCGCGGATGGTAGTCGCGGACCTACGCCGACGAGATAAGGCATCCGTAATTGACCATAACTCAAGGAAATGAAGCGGCGAACGGTACCGTGCATCTATATTCCGCCTATGCTCCGACGTTAGGCGAGTTAACCTTCGACCCCCGAGTGGTACCGCCGCCGCGCCGTTGCAGGATGCATCGTCCTCCATCGCAACTTTTCAACAGCCGCTCCTCCCTTACCTATATGATACATTTTTTTCGTTCCTGATCGCGACTCGAATGGCTCGAAACGAGTGCCAATGAATGATGTGCATAGGGGAGTCTCACATCATTTGAATAACCATCAATGTTTCGATCATTTGCGAACGTAGTGACCGAACAGATACGAACAAATTTTCTTTGATGTACCGACATCGGTCGGATCACTGACAAACGTTCGCAAATGTTTGCATATATATGTTTTGATTGTGCGTGCTTAACGTCTTCATCAAAAATATATCAAGTTTGCGAATTTTCGCAAACGCTTTGCACAGTTGGTGGATACCTAGAAACGCCTAGCTTATCCAGAGAAGGCACATTTAAACAAAATGTTCACAAGCATTCGCAAACGTTTGTTAAAAATGCTTTTCTGGTGGATAGGCTCCTTTACAAACTTTGACAGAACCGTATATATTAAGTTCGTGTGTGAGAACTAGCAAGAAAACTCAAGAAAAAGAATACGAAGAGAATTTACACAGATATACTGTTGAGACTCCCGTGGTGTGAGAATAGCTTACAAAGAAATGACTCCGCGCAATACGTAGCCGCTCGCGAGCTCTCGTAATGTATACTCTCACCAATATCAGCGCGAAACAAAGCTGTCGACGATCGTTTCTGTGCTTACAATCGCGTTCGTTAATATTACACGGCGTTTCTTCGCCAGCGCGATTCGTCGCATCACTATGTCGGCTACGTCTGATCCTTTTTCACCGTATCTCGGAACAATGTAAAAGTATGCATTCAACTAAACGCAGGCTAATACCACTACAAATGCAGTACTGCAATCTCTTAAAACGTATATTATTTTGCGGAGGATAGTTCGCAATAAAGTCTTTAACGGAGATTTGCGTATTCCCGCGAAAAGTTACGAATGTCTTACTCAGTCTTACTGTATTTTGCTTGTATATCAGCAGTAGTAAAAACTGACATCGCTATTTATCAGAATAAGATATGCGTGTGTATCAACTTTTGAGTATAGCTTTAGTAACCAACACTCAATTTCCTTCACCTATAAATTATGATAAGACAAACTGATCTTTTACAAACTAAAAGAGATAGATAATATAATCTAAAATATTTTATAAAGTATATATGCGCTTTTAATTAAACTTGTTTTGGTACTTTTTAGTTCAATATCAAAATTCTATTCTTTTCTTTGCAAATGTTAGTTGATTAAATTAATCAGGATTTATTAAAAATATTTTGTTTTTAATCAAAATTATAAACACTGTTTAATTATCAAATTTATATTTATCGCAATAAAATATGCATAAGTGTGTACCTTTGAGTATAGACTTGGTGACCAACACGCAATTTCCTTTATAAATTATGATAAAACAAACTAAAAGAGATAGTAAATTTCTAAAATATTTTATAAAAGTATATCTGCGCTTTTAATTAAACTTGTTTTGGTACTTTTTAGTTCAATATAGAAATTCTTTTCTTTTCTTTACAAATGTTAGTTGATTAAATCAAAACTTTTAATAAAAATTATAAACACTGTTTAATTATCAAATTTATATTTATCGCAATAAAATATGCATAAGTGTGTATCAACCTTTGAGTATAGACTTGGTGACCAACACGCAATTTCCTTTATAAATTATGATAAAACAAACTAAAAGAGATAGTGAGTTTCTAAAATATTTTATAAAAGTATACCTGCGCTTTTAATTAAACTTGTTTCGGTACTTTTTAGTTTAATATCAAGATTTGTTTCTTTTCTTTACAAATGTTAGTTGATTGAATTAATCGGGTTTTATTAAAAACATTTCAAAATAATTTTGATTAAAAAATCAAAATTGTAAACACTCTTTAATTATTAAATTTATATTGCTTATGCTAGATGTATTATTTTAGATATAAAATATCTTGTGGAAAATGTATAACGTGCAACATCAATTATTCACATGTTACAGAAATACTTTATGACAATATGATTTTACGGAAACTACAGAAATTAATATTTCTGTTCGTCCATTCTTACAAGAATGAGAGTTAAAACCGGTTGCAATGAAATTTCAAGTCGGTAACAAGATTATAGTATGGTCAAGAACACGCAAGTGCTTAGAAGAAAGATAATGAGAAAAAAGATTATTGCAACGCAGTGTGTAACACGAATACAGAAATTAATTTCTCTGCACGTTCTCGAAATACCCAATATATCAAACGTTATCTTGGGATAGCCGCGATGAGAGAAAACAGCGACCGCGTTCAACGAGAACGCGTTTTCAGTCTTTTCCAGGATACCCTGCAGCGGTCGAGGAGAGACGTCGTTCGGCGCCGCGAAATTAATGTACACGAAGGGCACGATATAATTTCGCCGGAGGTAAGAGGGAAGAGGGGGGGATAGGGGGGTCGTGAAGCCACCGCGGAGAAGCCGGCTTTGGAGAGGGGGTGCCCACGAATGAAATCAGGGGATGATTAATGTTGGCTCCCGGTGGCTGAGCAGCCACGGGAGCGCGATGCACGGCGTTCCGAAATTGCATAATGCACCACGCGCGATCGCAGATATTTCCGATTACAAATTGAAACGTCCGCGCGACAGGTATCCTTAAGTAGGTCCCGCCGCGGGGGCAACGAGAGGACCGCGGGCGAATCGAGTTCTCCGATTTATCAGCCGCCACCGATTCAGCGGGGGCAAAACCGGTTTTCGCACGAAATACGAATCCGGGGCACGAAATGTGAGCGTAAGAAATAGATCTTCTGTATTTTTGCATCGAGATACGCGCGCAGCGGCGCCTTCGGTGATTTCCTTTAGCACGCCCGACGATAAATTCGTTGGCAAGCGGTATTCGCTTAGCATGCGATTATCATCGCCCTTAGTACGCGCATCGGTATTACGAGCACGTGGTATTACGAGTTATACAAGGTGTTTTGAAAAGTTAGTAATAAATGTCAACATGTTTTGAATTAGTTTTTCAGAGAAGAATTTCTCTTTCAAGACGCTTCTAACTTGGATTTATCCGCCTCTTTGTTCGCTTGATTTAATCGCAAATTATACTTATTTACACATTGATGAAAATATCTTGCTTCTAATATTGCAGGTCTTCAAGAATAATAAATAAATAATTTATTATTTATAAATAATTTCTTAAATATTAAATAATGTAAATATTGCAAATTAAAAAATTCTTATTCGCTTTTGTTAGTATGTTTAAGATTTCGCGGTTTAAAAAAAATAATAATCAAATAATTGTAACAAAAATTTTAATAAAATTCTAATAAAAATTTGAATAAAGTAATATTAAATAAATAAATTTAAATTTTAAAATAAAATTTTGATAAAAAGATTAGAATTCTCTAATTAATTTTTGTAAGCAAAAGAAATTCTCTGAAAATTTCAGATTTTTTAGATAGTAAACACCCTAATTGTAATATACAGTAGCATATTAGCAAAAATAAAGGCGCTTATAGGATCCGTTATAGGATCGATCGAGCTTATTAAAAACTTAATCGATCCAGGCGTTTTATAAAGATACTTTAACTACTCTTGATTAGATATAGATCTCATATAGATACAGTCCACCTTATTGCTTGCTGCGCGTGATATATGACGGAAGATACAACCATGTCTTTTGATTTTTAAAGAGATAAACATTGAGAGACTTAGATAAAGAAAAAAACTCAGGTTCTCAATTTTAGAGCATCTGCGTTAAGTGTGCTTCTATGTTATAAGAACAATCCCTCTTCGTTTAATCTTAAAGTAGAAGATATTGCGCGTAGAACACTGAAAAATCCCAACGTTAAATTGAAAAAGACTTGCAATTTATCTTCTTTATAGCGTTACTGCTCTATGAAAGATTTCGTAAAGAAAAGGACTCGGTACAGTAAAATTGCAGAAAAGAATTATGAGATTCATATAAATTGAAGTTATGCCGTGCGATGGCCACTTTCTCTTACTGTGTGTATGTTTTTGACTTTTATATAAGAAACCATAAAACTGTATGTATGTAAAGACAATAAAAATATAAGAAATTTTATGAAACAATGGATCCTTATGCATCTTCAATTTATGTTATTTTAAGATATATCTAAATGTTCCTCCAAATTAAAGAGAGAATATGTTATGAGTTTTTTAAGTTACAGCACATTTCTGAGTTATAAAATTTTAAAAATAATATATAGATACACTATATAAATTTTCCGAAATAAAAATGACATAATTTCAACGTACCCAGTTGTACAACAAAAACAAAAGAATTAACGAATTAAAATACACTGTTCCCAATGACGCGAAAAATTAGAGTAGGTGGATCGACGTTGCGTGTCGACTTATCAGCTGGGTAGACTAAAATACGATGGAAGTACCTGCGATAGATTCTCTTTTTAATGACTACCCTCGACAGCGCCATCATTACCGTCGTGAATCGATGTGCCAATTAACTCTTTAGCGAACATACATGACCCTCGCGGCCGCGCTAGCGCGCTCGATAGCACATGCACGATTAACGGTACTGAGTAGAACACGGGATGACCAAATTGAGATTCTCGCTTGCGTAGGTGGCTTTGAAGGAACAAACACACGCATACTCGGACCTCGATCTCAGATCTCTCTTTCCTCTCCTTCGCAATTTTACGACTTACCGCGAGATCACACGTTCGACTCGAGAAATCGGGTCCCTTCTCCCACCGATCGCAATAATCGCGGATTCGATGCAACCGATCCGTGTCAAATGCATTCCGCACTAATTGCGAAACGCAACCGCCGTCGCAATGCTATGGAGAGTAAATTTACATAGCGGTTCTCCATAGCGGGGCGGATCGCGCATCTGCCCGCAGGGATTGCCGAGCTCTTTAGAAATCTCTAAGAGTTTGAGCTGACGATCCAACGATCCACTATCCTTGGCTCTTTGCTTTCCCGTGGGAAACTTTCTCGGATCTTGCTGCGGCTCGCTTCGATGCCCGCGAGGTCGGAAACTCGCATTAACAGTCTCTCTTTTCCGTATACTACATAGCGTGGTCATTTGATGGAATTCTAATTAGTCCTTTTGCGCTTAGTGGATTATACAACTTTAAACATTTTGCTCGTTTCCTCTTGTAACTTTTATACATGTATACAAATAAATATAATATATAACACTAAAAAGTGATATAACGAGATAAACTAGATTAGATAATGTTAGCATTTCGTGTTAATACTTCGCGTGGTTTTATAAAAAAAAGAACGGCAGAAATAACTTAATCCTATGTTTTAAGTAATAGCGTTTTTGTCGAAAATGAGTTTGAAACGCTTTGGGAACAATTAAATCTAATTTTCGTAAATTCATGTTTGACTAAAAATGTTTTATGGTTGAGTATAACCTGGGGCAAGATTATGATGTCATTAATCGCTCTCCAAATGACTTAGCCCCACACTTCAGTCGCGAACGCTGTAAGTTAAATGAAAAAAGTTTTAGATGAAACCATACCGTGATTTTTCGAAGCGACACAGGCATGTTTTAAAACATGAAATATATAAACATTTTGTGACTGGACCATTAAATATTACGTTTATAAAAGATATACCTATAAATCGCAAAAAAGCAATTACAACTTATTAAAATTTAATGTAAAATCTAGAAAAAATAAAAAATGAGCGATAATGTAATTAATACACAATTATGTTAATTATTTATTTAATTTATATAATATTTTTAAATTGTGAATATTTAGTGCATATATGTATATGCCCAATAATATCTATATAAAATTATATCAAATAAATTTACTGATTTTATTGTAATTTATGTATTCATCGCGAGTTAATAGTCAATAGACTACTTGTTCTTTCATACTTGATCTACTCTCGTATTTTTATATTTTATGCAAAAATCATTACTGATCATTTGTGACTTAACATATAATATTAAATTTTTATCGTGATCTTTGTATCATAAATTTTGATAATAGAAGGCACATTAGCTACGCATAAATGCCTCAGAACTGAATTATTACGAAACGTTCCATCATAGGCACCGCCACAAACCGCCAAAACAGGGTCAAATAAATAAATCGAGATGATAGTTTAGGCGGGAATGGTCACGCCTCCATCGAACCATTACTTATGATTTCACTATTGTGGCCTGCCTCGTTGTGACGCCTTTATTCAAAGGTGCCGTTTCAGTCGACTTAAGGTTCAAAGGTGCCGTTTCAGTCGATTTAAGGTGGTGCCACACTATGCTATCTAATTCATATAACGTATATATAATTTATATAACGTGACTAAACGTGATGCCCAAAGTGACGATGCATTTAAACATACTTTAAAACACGACTGGATAATTCTCTTATATCTTATCAGAACGTAGTCTTAAAATGCGGTTTGAACAATACTGATGTTATATCTAGTGAGAATATTCATCACTATTAAATTTTTAAATTATTGTAAAATTGATGAGTACCAAAATGCGTAAAAATTAACAACTATATTTTTGCCAATATATGTATAATAAATATATCTTGCTTCTCCAATATACATTATTGAATAAATCGGTCATAAGTGAATTTATGGCAAGCAAACTTTTTTCACAATTAACAATTAATTTTTTGTTCGAATAGAAGTTGTGATTTAAATATCACAATGCAATTAAAACCGCGCCATAAAATGATTCATTATAGACGAGACTATGGCGTGCAAGTACTTTCCACGATCTATTACACGAAACAATTAAACATATATCGTCCTTTTTTAATTCGTGCCGCATTGACATCCGGCCGGAAACGAACTAATGATGAACATTCGCGTACACTCTCACTTCGCCGAAGGTACAATTCAGTGTGGTACCGCCTTTACACTTAAACTTTGCCCCCTCGCGGCGCGTCGAATCGTGTAGAGAGTTAATTCTGTGGTACAAAATTACGACGGCTTTATTGCATTGGAACAAGAACAGAATCGAGCGCAAAGAAAGGAGGATACCTACCAAGGCAATCCGGATTCTATTTCTCATTATTTGCGTATTAGTTATCGAACGATTAATCGCCGCGCAGAACGTGCGTTATACTTGATAATTTATTTTTCAATTAATGGCGCGCAGATAATCGCAAAATAAAATACCAGAGCGGAATGCCTACGGGCTTACGTCCAGGCTACATCATCTGGCACCAGTCCAGTCCCGCGCTTCCACCAACTCTATACCGCTCTGCTCGCAAATTTCCGCGGAATAGCATATCCCCCTTAGTAATAATATACAATTAAACGAAATTAGGTACCGTGTTACAATAACTTTGCCTTTTCATTAAAGGGCACCGCCGGGAAAAGAATAGCAAAGGTAGGAAGATATCCATGCTGAAAGTGATTTCTGCTCTAACAACAGCTGCGCGCCGCAAGAATCCTTACTATTAAGCGTTTACTCCGAAATCCACAATCTCCATCGTCCCCGATCTATGCTCTGCTATTTCGCCGCGACCCCGAGGACAGAAACTTTAATTGAAACTCTTCCTTCAACTCGATTATTGCTCGTGAATTATAATGTTTACTTTCTCGATCTCGTTGTGCGATAAATTCGAAGTTAAACTCTCCTCGGCGCGGAGCGAAAAATACCGACGGACCTCCCAGCAGCGTGTAAATCGGTGATTAATGTCGTCTGCTCGCTCAAGGCGCTTTCGCTACTCTCCAACAATGTTGCAACGAGCGACAGATCTTTCTTCCCTCCTTTCGAAACATGTCGGTTCAAAGAGGTCAGAATTAACCAGAGAAATCGAAATGCAAATGAGCTATGACGCACGTGACAAAGTACACGACACGGGCAAACGTGATTTCGTGAATGCGGATGTCATCCGGTAGGATTACACTTAGCACATCGAGCGCATCCCGTTCGCCACATCCGCCACGATTATGTCTGAATGATCAGGCGTCTCTCCTGCCTCGTCCTCCTGCTTCTCGTTCTGCCTCTTCTAAAGCATCCTCGTCGTGGTCGTCGTCTCCTTCTTCTCCTCCTCCTCTCCTTCCTGTTTGAGGAGGCAACCTCGAAGGTAGGAGGATTATATATAAAGTGTCCTTGCCCCTCCAGTAAGCCTCTCGCGAAAGAATCTTCTCCTCGAGGACGACCAAGAGAAGAAGAGCGGCAAGAAGGTCGGAGCGTGTCGCCGAGCGATTCGGTGCGATAACGTCGTTCCGGTTCTCGAAACCGGCGTGTGTGAAAGAACATGTTTGTCGGCCGGCAATAAAATATTGGTGGGCGCCTCTCTCGGTGCTTCGATATGGACTCGGGCGCGTGAGCGTTCCTAGAAAATTGGATGCGAGGTTTTGCGCCTCTGCGAGCGCGGACTGTCATGGAATCGCGCCCGTCGTGTTGCTGGCGCGAAAAGCCGAGCCGCGCGAATCCGACTGATTTCCACTTCCGAAATTTAATCTGAAAGAACCTTGCCTTGCGCGCGCCTCGGGCGATTCTTACAAATTAAATTATGTGTTTAGACTGTATGTCGAGCATTAGAAAGCAACATTTCGTGGATTTCAACTGCAAAGCATTATACTATCAAAAATTATACAGGAAAAAATATAGTAACGCATTCAGAGAGAGATAAACGAAAAATTAGATATACAAAATATCAACAAAACACATATTACAATATATATTAAAATATATTAAAACAAAAATCTGTTTCTCTTTTGTTATATTTTTTAATGTTTGTTTATTATATTTCGTAAACTTGTATCCCTCAACATAAAGATCACAGCGACGAATATGTCATCGTGTTATCGTGATTTAAAGCTTATAATTGTTCAACCTTCATACGCGTCGCGTGATTTGTATCAGCAGGAAGTCAAAATAATTAAGCAATTAACATAAACTGGGTATCTTGCCGCTTGGCAATTGTTGCCGGTCATTAAATTATAGAGGCGGCTAAATAATGTCAGGTGGCTCGCCTGACATTACCGCCGCGTTGGCAATGTAGTAATAATTATATCACGTCAAATGTATCGGCGCATTTATCTCTCAAGTCGGTCACTGTTCCAGCATACGTGATCTGGCGTCGCATAGTACCGAAAAAAATAAGAAAGCAAACACGTTATAAAAAGACGAACGTCGTGTCATCAGTTGATTTGCATTTAATTGGGCGGAAACGTTCCTTCACCTCGTAAATCGCAAACGGGCCTTCTAACGTGTAATTTTCGGCTAAATCTTATACAAACACATCAATTATTCTCGATCGAGAATATACTGTAATCGACTTGTAACACATCATAAAGATACAATTCAATGCGTCAATGTGTAATTAATACGTAAACGACAACGCAATTATTTGCTGACGTAAGTACATGTACAAAACATGCTATTAGTGTTGAAATCGGTTTCGTGTAACGCAAAAGAATACTACAATAGTTTGAAAATAGAATGCGCGACTAAAAGTGAACGCCTGGTATTCACGAGAGTTCTGCCACAAATACAGAAATACGAGTACGAAAAGAAAAATATAGCGCGGCGCCACGAGCTGAAATAGTACACGTTTGAAATGAAAGCATTAAACATCGTTTTTCTCTTTACCCATTACTTCACTATTTTTGTTAGCTTCTCCGCGAACAGCGGAGTTTACAAGCGGGATTTAAGCTCATGGAAATAAAAAATGTGAATATGTAAAATAAACGGAAATGTAAAAAATATCAAATGTAAGTATACTTAGTCGAGATCAAAAAGGTTGTCCAGTTGAGTTTCGGAACGCATCTCATTTATATTTAATATCCAGCTACCATCAGCAATTACCAATTTTTTTTACATTTCAATAGATTTGACATCTTGTCTGCTCTTATAATGAATCACTGCGCAAGCCGTGTGTATTAGTGCTCATCCACTTCCAAATGGGATTATCATGTTAAAAATAGTTCAAAAAGCGTGGTTAAAATTTACAAACATAAAACAATATAAATATTTTCACCCTAAAAAAATTACATTTATAGAATCAAATATTCGTAGACATTTAAAGTCACAGGAAATTCTCTGTTTAATTGGCTATTTTAAGACTTTTTACTTATTTCATTAAAAGTTAAACGGAAAAGCCCGTTTTGCGCGCTACTTTAGAGAAATAATTTACCGTTAAATTACTTATAATTACGAACAATATGCAATTAACTATTTTTACCAATGTCACAAAACAGTATGCGTAAAATACGTGTTTTACATCCGCATGATGATGGATCACGCGCGTATGTCAGACGGCTGGTAAATAACAGAGACAGCTGCTTGTGCCGTTAAGAATCGCTAAAACGAGCAAAATCGTAGCAAATACAGGATATACACGCGAATAGTTGCGTGAAGGAAAAACTCATTTGAGAACCACACGGCGCTCGGAGATTTCTTGTCCGCAATCTCGGACAAGATGCTAACTGTTCTTCAACAAAGTAAGCATGTCATAGCACGCAAACAATCGATCTAGTAGCTGAGGCCACAGTTTAACGATTTCCGGAACGATAGAATGGTAGTGCAAATTAAACGAAATAATCGATGAATCATCCTTCAATTTATTTTTCATTACTTGACGTACGACCTCGGTCGTTACCAAAAGCGCTGGTTAAACACAGAAGTCGTTTAACTTTTGACTTCGATATGAAACATCAGGAATATAAAACGAGAAGTGATATATTTCGTCAAAAATAAGAGAATAAGCAAGATTATGGCAAAATTTTAAAATTTCTATAAATATACACGCATATTTTTATAAAAACTTCTATAATGTTTTTTTCTAAATTAAAAATAATCCGTATTAAACACAAAAATACGTGATACATCACATCGCCGATTAACATTAAGTTTAGTAATTTTTAAAAGATTATATACGAAATATATATTGCACGCTCATCTTGTTACAACAATATTAATTAAAGAAAGTCAGAATAAACTTAACTAATAAATTTCTGAATCAAATATAAATGTAAACAGATAAGTTTTGCCATCACGATTATTTCGTATTAGTACTGCTTTCTTCCTCTTATGTAACATATAAAAAGATAGGTACATTCTTGCAGTATGAGATCGCGATATAATAAGAAAGATTTATTATTACTTTAGCCAGAGCAGATAGCGAGCATTATTCCTATACCATCCCATAAATGGATGCACACTCTGGAATAGCGGGAAAGTCGATCGATCACAGATATCCAATGTCGCAATTAAATTAACACGCACACGCGTTAATTTTTTATCAGATAGAGATATCTAGACAAGCGACGTGGAAAAGAATCCAGATCGAGCTTCCCACGAAACTATATAGAGTATAACTCGCACAATAATTTTGCTGAACCAGCGTGCAGCGATATAAATGAAATATTGCGAACTCTCAAGAGCTATTATCACAATTAACGGCCAACCGTTTAATTGACTTCTACTTGACAATTAACGATTCTTCCGCTATTTTATTGTCCAATAATCGCATAGTCGGCCAAAGCAACACTCGCTAATTTAAAGGGTACGTACCGCTATACACAGGCATTCTACGATGTAAATAGAGATATTATGAGCGCAACTGATAACTCATCTCGTTTAAGGTTTCAGATTTATGTCCGGAAAACGCACGTACGAAAGCCGCCGTCGCCGATGATCATAATAAATGTCCTATGGCAAATAGTTACCAACAGAAGTAGCTAACCAAAACATATGGTCTTCCAATCTCACGCGCGTTAATTGCGCGTTGCGAGTAACAGTAAAATCTTAGCCGTATATAATTATGAGGCTGTTTTCGCGCGGTTTCGTTAAGGTCTCTCTCGGGGTAAAGGCCCATAACGGTTTCATTCACTTTACATAAAATAAGTCGCCGTTCACCCGATCCGCAAGACGATTAATTCGCACGCGACGGGCCGACAGCGCCAGCGCCGCTAATCTCATTTCTCTGCGTAATAATTTGTGCGAATAATTTGTTAGGTATCAATGGCATTACAAATCGATGATATGTCGACGGTGTTGTATCAATTACCTGTGATATAAATCGCGCCAACATGCGAGCTAGTTACATTATGATTATATCTAACTGTCGGCTCGATATACTTCCCGTGTAACCGCATACCTACGAACCTATAGGTACTATCATCATCGTCTCTATTCGATCCGCGAATATTTTTCACTAATGCTTTTTAATTGGCGCGCAAGTACATCCTTGCAAGTTATATATGACCAGTCGCGACGACATATCGTATTACATTTCTAAAATATCATGCATGTCATTTTTATTCAACATGTATAGGTACCTATTCATTCTTTGTTTCTTTTTCCGTTAGATCACAGAAATTTTCAGAATATACTAGAAAAAAAAAAAGTGTTTATACGACCAGTGTCAAATAAAAGTATCAAATAGTGAGCTTTTAAAATTAAATAACGTTCTTTCTATCTTATCCACATTACGATAATGATAAAAATAGAGTATATATATATAATAATAAAAATAGAGTATATATATCAAGCCAATTAAATAATTGAGATAATCGGCCCTAAGTATTCGGCTGAATTTTATTAAATAAATATAAATGCCGAGTTTTATAATAGTAGTATGTTTATTCTTATTTTAAATATCTTGCAAGATATTAAAATTTTTGATCGATTTCTCATTGTGGAAAATATTTTTCAAAAGATTTCATATAGAGAAGAAAATCGACCGGATGTGACCTCATATTTAACTCTTATTATACATACGAGATGCGTGTTTCCTCTTTAACATGTGCTTTCGATTGGAGAATACGTTCCGCATTCTCCGTTTCGAGATAATCAATAGCTTTGCTCGAACGTTAATAGACAGCGGGATTTCTCTTATACCTATACAGTTCTCGTGTTAATTCAGCCGTAACTTACAACACAATTAATATCTACCATATAAAATCTATATCTGATGTGTGAAATTGCCAATAAAAATTCCGATAATATTCGTGAAGCATATATATTGAACAATTTAATTAACAAACTCAGGAAGAGACTCTCAAAAATAAAAAGATAAATTCATGTAAATTTAAAATTGCTTTATTTGAGAAATACAATAGTATTACGTTATTAATAATTGTTACAATATTAAAACTAAAAATGTCTTACATATAAAAAGAAAAAAAAATCTGAGGATATCTTCAAAACTAGATAAACGGAATGTAAACAGTTTATTGTATTGATTTACTGCCCGATAAAAGATTGAACGAATAAAACGATACCTTAAACGCCGCATTAAAAATATAATAGGTTTCACATCGCGATAGGTTTTCATCGGGAGTGCCATAAAGAGACACGGAGTCGGAGTCTGGATAGCAATTTTAATAGCCGCGTTTCGCAGTCGTTACGAACGACGTTGCGATAAAAATTAGGATTTTTACGACACGTATGCGCATTCGTGCAGACGAGACGGCAGATGTTCAATTTGCAGCTTCGCCACCGAGATGCATGCGATCCGCATATGTGCGAGAGACGATAGAATCTCCATCGCTCCGGGCAATTCGTGCGCGCGCGTAGCGGGGCTGCACTGCACTGGGGCTCGTAAATGCGCGCGTATAATCCGCGAGATCCGCCGTAGTGCGTGCTGCACATACGCACGCGCTTGCATACGGCTCGTAATTCGTGCGAGCGTACGCGCGTAAGTGCGTAAATGCGTGCGTGCCCGTATTCGCCCCCGAAGCGGAACGACTCGTCCGCGAGTCTTGGACCCGCGGACCTACTTTCGACAAGGAGATAGAAAGAGAAAGAGCGCGATTTACGAGTCCGCCGATGGCCTTCGATCGCGATTCCGAAGATTTGTCTGAGATATCCCGGCTCGCGTATAACTATCTATTTGCATCGCGCGTCGCGTCATGCCGCGCGAGTCCTCGCCGCACGCGTTCGCAAATGAAAAGCGCCGTGTGATACGGATAAGAAGAAACACGATCCATTTATCAAAGCATTATAAATTGGCAACTGCAATTTATATGTTCGTTTAGTATTATATCTCTCGGGAAAGAAATAAAATGTTTCGCGATTTGTGAGAGAAATGTTTTGTTAAAATGACAAAATTTTGTTAAGATGGCAAACTTTTTTAGTTAACTGAACAAAATTTTTGTTGATTTAACAAAATTTTTGTTATCTTAACAAAACGTTTCTCTCAGTGTATGATTATAAAAAAAGAACCACCGTGACCATTCTTCTATAATGATGTTCTAACAAATTATTAACAAATCATGCTCTGGGATATCCAATCGCAAGAAATCCAATCGCAAGAAATCGCCAAATAAACGACAACGCATGATACGAGAAGACAAACGAACATAATTTGCTCGATGCTATCTCTTTCTCTTTCTTACTCTCTTAGCAGCTTTCCGTTTAGCCGCCCTTCCGGCGCGGATACGCGAGTTCCTTTCCTAACGAAGACGCGAAAAGGGACGGGTTCCAGGAATAATGACGTTCGTATATTGTAACACGGCACGTCTACTTTACGTGGCCAATCGCATGGGGCATGGCGCGCTTCGGAAACAATCTGTGCGACCGGGATATTCCCTGGATGAAAGAGCGCAGACGGACGTGGCTGGAATACAAATAGGAATTGGAATTCAACGAATACGGCGTACCTATATACCGGGCACGCCGAATGGGCTACGCTGGCCGCGCGCTCGTTCGCGGCCAGTATATACCATGTACGGATTTGCGTTATCGTGCACTTACGACAGATCGTCCGAGCGTGTATAGCGCCTGCATAGGTGGTGTGCGTACCAGGTATATCGCACCTCGCCAATCGAGAGAGACAAAAGCGAGATCTATCGGCCGACCGTTATTCCCATTGTCGCTTACAAGTATCAGGTACATTGCATTCGATACTTCAAAGTGTTTCCTATCTAGTCATCTAATTGCAAGTCTGAAAAGATTCGAGATGCAATTTATCGTAGCAGGACTTTCGCAACGAAGCGTATAGAACGAACGAAGCCGCTCGTATAAAATAGGATTGAATATACAACGAAGAATGAAACAGTTTCCAACAAAAAGCCTATAATAAAACAGATTAAATTTCACGGTACAATGCGAGTTGAACTTCGTTACAACTGTTACAAGGTACGCTCTGTGTTTAATAAATCCGAATTCAAAACCTGAAATTGTGTACGCGATAGTTTAATACGATATGTTATTGAGAAATTATATTACGATAGAAATATAATATTAATCCTCCCAGTATCTAAAATTTTTTGCAGTTCAATCAATACGTCGCACTTTATTTCTTTATTTTTAATTATAAGGTACAATATATTTACTATATTTTTATTTGTTAAATTAAAGACTCGTTAATTGTAAATACTTCACACGAATTAAGTTAAAGCGCAAATTTTATAGAAAAACAACAAAAAATTTTAAAACAATGTAATTTAAATTAATAATCTACTATTAAAACAATCTACATTAACTCGCTCGTAGCGATAATTTTATACAAGTAATCACTGTATCATTTGGCAATAAATACAGAAATGATTAGAAAGCGCTGATACAACCGTTGCGTGACACTATTGCATTAATTCAATTTTGTTAAAAGTATAGCTTAGGCATATGTATATCATACCTAATGCTTTATTGCAAGTTAATCACTTTTCGCATGCGTGATCGGATAGGTTTGCGGGAAAACGGGAAAAAAATGTACCTATACGATCCGAGCATGTTCATCGACACAAATCATATGCCTATGGTTTTCTTACATCAGAATTCCTTAGCGCGTTTGCTCGTTATCTATCGAAGTGTTATAGTATTTCTTTGAGAATGCTTGCGGCTCTCGCATGTCCGCCCAGGAAAGTTTGCGGAGAGGATGAAAAAAAAAGGAGGTAAACCGAGCACTTCCAGTGGCACGAGGAAAATTATATACACCAGCCGGGTATTTACTAACCGTGAACACGACCGCCGCGCTCCGCGCAACGTGCACTCATTGCGGACAAATGGACGCGAAATCACCGTTATTATTGCAATTTTCCAGTCGGACCGAGATCTCGTGGCGGTAGCCGCCATCGACTAAAAAGAAGGGCGGCTAAATCGACCGGACATTTTTGCGCAGTAAAACGTAGCGGAATCTGTGCTCTTTGTCCCGGCACGATATTCCGTCGATAAACGCAATGGTTACTGTGGGTAAAAGCAAGGTAGACAGCTTACTTTTGCTTACAAACGCGGTGTCATAAACAAATCCGTGTGACTTTCCGACGATAATCAAACTTCTCTCATATACTTATAAAATAAAAAATTAAGATTGCCTTCACTTTCTATAAATATTAGATATATAGATGATTAAAAAAAGAAGTGTTTTTTATGTCACATGCAAAATTAATAAATTTCTAATAAATATGTTTTATATAATGAAAAAAAGTTTACGCTTCTTACATTTGTATGAATTGTAAAACTGCAAAATAATTAATATTTGAAACATTACAGTCACCAATGTTCACAACTTTTTATAGCACAACTAATGCTATAAATTAAAATTCTAAAACAATACTCGAAACTCTTGTAGCATAATTGATGTTAGAAACTTTCAGATGTATAATACTATTTCGTGATTTAGTAAAAGTAGCGATAAACCAAGAAGACATTTATCCTAATAAAATATATATACAATATTTAACAATTTATATTTATTATATAAATGCTATAAATTATAATAACTTCAAACTATATGCATAGCTATTTATAAAAAAAAGATCAATGCTTTTTATTCACATATTCTTCCTAAGTGTGTAAACACTACTGGAAAATATACAATATCGTCGAAGATGGATTCAAATAAGAATTGATAAAATTTAAATTTCAACTCTTTCTTGTTTACACGGAGAGAATTTTCTCAAAAAATTTACCCTGAAATTCATGGTAATCGTAGGGCAACATGGTATTTCAAAGATTTTTATGCAAGTTTCTCTGATTAATTTCTACCACAATAAAAAATATTAATATGTACTATAATAAATATAAAATATATTTGATTAATTTTACTAAAATACATAGTAAAATCTCCATAATTTCAAAATATATTAAAATCTTATGATTCTTTATTGTTTTAAATAGAATAAATGCCAAGTAGCGCTAAACATATAAAATATCTTATATAAATTTTACAATGCAGCATAATACATATTTTTAATCTGACTTATTGTTAGTTGCCCCTGATAATTTTACCATGCAGCATGGTAATTTATCGGCTATATTTGATGATTTTCGATTATTTTCATTGTCGGGTGTGTCTAGCTACGTATTATAGATAAACTTGTATAAACAAGAACGAGAAAGAAAGGACCGTAGCTCAGAGGGATGTGCGCTGGGCTCGTGAGCCGAGGATCCGAGTGTTCCGAGTTCGAATCCGACCTCCGACCAAAACTAAAAATCGTTTTTATTCGATCGCCACCTCTCGGAATAAGGTGATGGCAACCCACCGAGAGTATCTTGCTTGCCACGTAAATTCTCCTCTTTGGAGATCCCTCAGTTTGGGGTGTTTTATTAGAATGTTAGCAATCATGCTATACCAAATATACATTTTAAAAAATTTTACATAAAAATATGTAAATTTTACGAAGCGCATTGTAAAATTATTGCCTTGGAACACTTTACAATCTGCTTGGTAATTTTTATTATGTTGTTTATATAATGTCTTTTTCATATTTAAAAAATTTCTTTTATTACCAATAATATTTGACAGATTGTCAAGTTGTCCCAAGCTTATTACCAAACATAGCAAAATTTGTAGTGAATTTTGCGTTAAAATATAACGAAAAATTCTCTCCGTGTAGAGATATTAAACAATTTTTTAAAATTACACGTGTGGAGTAAAGTATATACAGAAAATATATATTCTAAAAAACAGGAATTATTAATAATTAGTGTTTAATTTCGAAGACTATATTAGGCTATTAAGATCCAAGCCTGGACCGTTATGGCGATTATTCTAATTTAATTTGGTTTGATATGTACGGTCGAATAACTTTAGTGTTTAATGTTGTTTATTTACGTCTTGGCCAAGAAAGAAGACGCTCAAATTATTATTAACAGATTATTGCGATGAATATTACCACATTCCTCAGTGGTCGAATTGGGTCGACGCCTGCACGGAGAGCGGGAGGTTTCAGGTTCAAACCCTGGCTGGGGTAATATTTTTCGCAATAATTTCTTTAACATCATAAGTTGAATCGTTTCGCTATTCCAACAGGGGCTGTGTTTTTAAGTCTGACAAATCTAGTCGGAGCACAGTTTTCAAGAGTTGAAAGTAAAAATTTATTTAACTAAAGGGAAGGAGGGTATAATATGTGTATCACAATAAAATAATATTAGGCTATTAAAATCAAAGCTTGGACCGTTATGGCGATTATTCTAATTTAATTTAGTTTGATATGTACGGTCGAATAACTTTAGTCTTTAATGTTGTTTATGAAAATTGATTTTAATTGCTCCCGAAATGACTCGAACCTGCTTCGAAAACATTACAATGAAATTGCTACTCGATTAAAGCTAATATTCGAACGACTTCATTAACGCTAAGAGATTGAATCAATGATTAAAATAGCAATTTCGTAGTCTATAAAGCATTGTTGTAAGTACATTGTTGTACTTTTATTACGTCCATAAGCTTTGCAACAGCAATTTTATAATCTCTAAATTTAAAATAATTAATAAAAATTAATTAATAAAAACTTGATTATGTATAAAACAAATTTATACATTTTACGATCATAAATTGGTAATATAATGTTATATGTAATATATTATTTGTAAATCCCAAGAAAAATAAAATTAGACATCTTGTAAATAGACGTGTATAGCTTTCTTAGCAATTTCAGTGGGTACACAAAAGATTTATTTTGTCGCTCACTTCAGTTAAAATTAAATATCAAGTTCACCTTTAACTTTAAAAAGTTTAAACGCATCGCTGATGCTTCCCGTGCAATTGTAACGACTGAAATTATGGAGTACATCTTTTAACAGACAAAAAGACTTTACTTTCAAAGTATAATTACATTTATTAGCATTATTGTTATTATTATTATTGCTATGACCAGCAATTTTATCTTTAAAAAATATTGCAGTCATATTTGCCCTTACAATTACCGCGACTGATTCCTCATACTTCTTCTATCTTTTGTAAGTTTATAGACATAATTGATGATCATCATTAATATAGTGGATTTATCTGCTATAGTTAATAACGCTCCTTCCCGCCAGTATAAATATAGCGACAATCATAAAATCATTAGGCGATGGGAGCGGCAAACCGGCAAGGAATTTAATATCAATATTTCTAAGAAAATAATAAAGCGACGTGACAAAGTTGTTAAGTGCCTACTCGAGCAGTGTAGCAATAGATAAGAATAAAAACGTCCGCGTTCTGGATTGCGTCACAGCGAGCCTACTGAGGGATGGCTATACGCACGTACATCACGATATCACGCGTGATGTAAAAGGCACTGCAAGCCGTGTAATTAAGCCACGACCAGTTACGTTCGACAAGCGCAGCTTTGTAAATTACGGCCTCCATTAGCGCATTTCTTTTCCCCGCATGGCTTGATAATCGCGACGAACAGTGTGTAACGTGAACTCGTTACACCGTAACCGAGCGCCGCGTGCTAAACAGTTCGAAAACTTAATATTACATGGAGGGATAATTAAAGACTCTAATGAAAGCGGTTTGAAAGAGCCGAGCCGCCATCACGAGGCGCTTGGCAAGGGAACGCACAAGAAGCATTCGTCCGAAGATACCGTGCCGCGACAACGTTTTACAATTTTACATTTACCGAGATACGCACGGTGTGTGTTACACAGGGGCGAAAACCTGAACGTCCGCTTCAAAGGAAATATTAAACGCCTCCCGCTGATCAAAGCTGCAATCTATTTTCTCATATATGATAAATGTCTATTATACTCGGCGCGACCCGATAGGCGTATTTCAGTTAAATAGCACGCTTCTTTTGCTCCTCGCGATCCCGCCCCTGTTTAATGATACTTAATCTAGCTCCTTCATTACCATTACGAGGAGCTTTACCGCACGCAAGATTGATAACCAAATTGTACGTTTCGCGAAAGTATTCGAGTGCCATTATCCCTTGATGTACAGCTGTTACGGTTGCCGCCGCGCAACTGTGTTGCGTGCTCCGCGACACGCGTGGCAAATCGGAACCTGGCCGGATGTTAATCGCGAATGGTAGTCCGTTTCCCCTGCGTGATCGGCGAAACTTGCCCCATTAAGGTGCTGGCTACCGGTTCGACAGGCGTGTAAGTCGCGACCCGTTGTAATTCACGATCGTCATCAACACGTTTCTTACAGTTCGACCGGCGCGGCGACGCGGTGTCGTAAATTCGTTACTTTCCGCGCGGCTACCATTAAGGACGTGATTTCATTGTTGTCGCCAAAAACGGAGTCGTTGCGTAACACCCGGTGAAAATCGATGTCGCGGCGTACAATCGCTATGCAAACGCATATAAAGCCTTCGCTTACAAGTGAAAATCACGTAAATCAACCGTCGACGTCGATTCGCTGTTACATAGTGTGTTTAATAATACTCTGCTTGAAGTGTACCTACTCAATACTGCATAAATACTACAATTCCATGTTCCACGTGAATTTACTACGAATTGCTCTATCCCAATACCCTTTGCGCATACTAAATTACTATTTGCAATAAGCGTGACTCCAACAGTTACAGTATTCAAGAAACGATGATGTACTGTAAAAGCACTTTAATTAAACGAAAACGTTCGTGTGCACCTCGTTCGTCCTGTAATACCCTGTGTATAGATCCTTTCACTCCTCGCGGAGCATTAGGGCCTCCAAGAAGGTTTCAGTAATCGCTTTAAATTCAGATGTGCGGGTGATTAGCCCACAGCACCCTGGCATGGTGGATATTGCCATATAGTGTTTGGACCAACGGTTTAACGTCTCTTCCGAAAGACGGAGCCCAGTTTTGCCATTTGAGAATTTTTTTCTCGCATGGGGGGCGCAGTTTCTGGAAATAAATTCCAGTGTACTCAAGTGGACTGGAACCCGGTTTCCCGGATTGCGAGTCTGGCGCTCTACCACTAGACTACACTGCTGCCCTATTCCTGTACCCTGTACCGTAAGAGAAACTTTACTATAGATCCTTAGCGAGTTAGAGTGATCTCTTATAAGTTGAGTTTTATTGAGCATTAAATGTTCTACAATGTTCGATTCATATCTTTTGTATAGTGGAAAGAATGAACTCCGAGGGGGGGGGGGGGGGGGGGGGTCTGTAATCCTAAACTTACGAGCATCGCTAAATACTAAATACGCCAAACGTCGAGCATTGTGCAGGAACGCATCCTTAATCCCGCTAGGGTCGAGAATCGCGCACCGTATAACATATTCCCCTGGAAACGGAAAAGTCCGCGAGCTCGCAGGAGCGGCAGGCCAGGCAGCGCAAGGAAATTTGTGCGCGTGTCAGGATTATGCCGTGGGCGACGCCGTGAGGCGAATATATGGCTACATGCGGCGCGACGACGCGTTTCGGTCCGCTGTGCACGTACGGGATCCCGCGGTTATTCAATGCAACGAGGTTGCATTACGCGCTGCGGGAGTCGCACATGCCGGAATATGTGATGGGACTTCTACCTGCGCACTATGCCATCGGATTAACATTATTATATTTCGTCAGTCAAGAAGCGTGATTTTATTCTCTTTTTCTTTCTTTCTTTTCTTCACG
The DNA here is from genome assembly GCA_035220615.1 of Leptothorax acervorum. Classification (NCBI taxonomy): domain Eukaryota; kingdom Metazoa; phylum Arthropoda; class Insecta; order Hymenoptera; family Formicidae; genus Leptothorax; species Leptothorax acervorum. Next base: position 140,082 of record JASTWQ010000301.1, read on the forward strand.
TGTTCAGTACAGAGAACTATCATACATTTTGTTCTGGTCATAGATTCTGAAACAAATATATAGGCTTAATCTTTGCGTGACAAAAACCGCCAATAAAGAGCTCTATTTACAGACAGCATTCTAACTGACAATCGAATGATCCTGTCGCGTCGTTCCGACTGAACGAGAATAGAATGGAATATCACCATGATGTAGAAGAGAAGGTGCGCGCGAGCCCGTGACGAAGTTATCGCCCGCGTCAAGTATAGGTACACCTTGCAACTCTACTCTCTCTCGCATCCAATGCAGAGACTCGCGCGAGTCGGATAACAGGGCGGTATTTCATCCTGCTCCGAGACATTCATGTGCGTAACTGTGCTCTTTATTCGTCAGACGCGACCGGACTAAGTGCTCGGCGAGCGCGATATCTACTCGTAGGATATTATTCAAGTGAGGACGCGTAACGACCGCAATTCCGCGGCTGAGCGTAAAATCGCGAAACTCTGTTCGACCGCCGTTCCGTTCCGTTCTGCTGCAGCGCAATATCTTCTTTGATATATTAAACGATCTTTCCAGTCTGCAACCTCTCCAAGGCCGGAACTGATCCTTTGGACTTGGTAAAATTCGAAAGAAACTCTACTGACAATGAGAGTTATTACTTATATAATAATAAAAAACGAGAGAAAGACTTAAATGTAAAATAAATCCTTAAACTGAAAGACTCGCTTGCTAACTTTTGCTATACCTATTTGTTTCAAAATTGATAATTTTCTTATATTTCTTAATTCTTAGAACTAGAAAAGAAAAATAAAAGGTCTACAGTTAAACCGATATTAAAGTTAATCTACATTGGTAGAAATAAACAAAAGTTGCTAAAAAGGCAATTTACCTATATTTAATCGTTACAAAAAAATCCTATGCTAAAAAAAATTATTATCGCTAATGTTTACTAAATTAAGATTTATCGTTGCATTGCTGATGAGCATATAACCACTACGTATAAAGCTAGTGTGGAGAGAATTAATTGCATTACTATTCGAGAAGTCCAGCTATCATCAGAAAGCAACTACTATTTTTCACAACGCTCAGCAAGCGGCTACACCAATCTCACGATCCGTCCTTCGAGATAGCGCGATGCGGAAAAGTGATTTTTATTGAATCGACCCCCCACTTAAACATCTACACAGCAATCTTGTTGAAAGAGAAGAGTATCGCGCTGCACGTGCATGTACGCGAGTGCATTACCCAACCGACGCGGACGTGAAATTGAGAGAAAATGAGATCGATCACTCCCTTGATAAAGGATGAAGCGCCCCATCCGCGAGCCTTTGAGATTGTTCACCGTAGAATGATAGAGCTTTAACGATGATTCCGCGTAATATCTCCTCACCCCGTAGTTCTCTCCGCGCGCGGACGGTAAATGATCCCCGCCAGAGCGAAATTACATGGCCGGAGAAACTACACAAGGATCTATTGTGAACCGCTTGTCGCTATTCGCTGGCCCGCGGAGAAATTCCGTCCGAGGCAGCGAAGTGCTCTCGCTGCAATGCTGCCGCGCCGCGCCGTCCGTCCGTCTTCTGCAAGTTTTCCACTCAGGATTCCGTTCTTTTTATCTCCTGACGAGAGTGCAATTTTCGCGATCCAGCCAAACGATCCAAATACATACGCCACAATTTTCATGCTTGAGGAATCAGCGCGACGTCGACATCCCGACGCGACGCGACGTCGCAGCAACTTGGCGTGTGTCCATAGAAATAAAATTCAGTGACAACCGTTTACTTTAATCGAATACGTCACTCCTTTCCGGCTCGTATCTCCTCTACTGCTGTTATTCCTATTTTTATAGAGAAATTTATATTTTTCGCGTATACTTACATGTCATCATTTATTAGAATAAATAGAGAAACTTAATATATATATTATATATCTACATACACTGATTTTTTGTAAAAGGATAAATTTAGATAACATTTCTCTCATACACAATTCTCTCTCTCGATACAAATATACATTAATTATTGTGAAATACGTTATTAAATTACTGGTAATGTTCATAATTTTAAACAATATCTAATATAATGGTGCACGAATGAACCAAAACAATCTTTCCTATAAAAATTGATATAAGAATTCAATAAATTAGCTAAAACAGAAATTATACTAATCATGCAATTATTGAATAGAATAAATTAATAGAGTAATTCTGATTTAATAAAAAATACTTTCTTTTTTATTAAAATTCTTCAACACTGATTTCCTTAAGAGAAATTTTAATCATGCATTTATTTAAGTATTTATAAACCGGTTGTTAATTATGAAATACATATACTGGAAAGCCTGAGAAAAAAACATATTTGTTTTAACGAATTATGCGATACGCATTATGTGTAAACCGAATTTACAGGAAAAGTGAAGGGACGTGGGAAAGGCGCAACGGGAACAGCATGAGAAAGCGAAAGAGGGGTCGTATACGCGACGCCGCGCCGATAAGAATTTTGTCTCTGGCCTTCGACCTTTTCACACGACGCCACATACGTTGGACGTAATGTGTTTCGGACGTGGGCGATTTGAGGCAGACGCAAGATAATGAGTTCCTGGACTGTGGGATATTGGCATGCGACTTATAAGGATGAGAGTAGTAGGCGCAAGATCGATGCATCCGCGGGGATAGACGAACCTCGCGCGCGCTCGGCTATTATTCGTAAGTCGTGATCCGGGGGTCAGACTCCCGCTGACTGCAGGATGCTCCTCTCTATTACTCCGGGGGCCCGACAGGGGGATACGATCGAGAGACGGCAATAACGCATTTTGAGGAAGCACCCTTGCCCTCTATCATTCCCGGCGATCGACCGTCCACGACGACGATGTAGGAACGGACGTAATGATGCTCGTCTACGTATCGCGCTAATGTAACGGTACGCCGCAGCCGCGGCCGTCATCATTCAGGATTTGTATTCGTCTAGTTTCTGCATGGGATCTCTATACATCTCATGCAAATGGTAATACGAAACCCAAGGGGCACTTGCAAATTGTTATCGTGACATGGAAGTACGAAGTGGAACGCGATACTCAGAATTCAATTTAACGAAAAGTTTCAGATATGATAATCAGACATGGTAATGTATTCATCTTTCTCCAGTTCACGGTTGACTCGTCCTTTTTGATAATTTGTATCGGAATTCTTATCCGTCGGTTCTCTTTAATATTTATAGTATTAAACGTTTCGATACGTAACAGTCGAATCAAAGACTAATTTCAATAAAATTAAAAAGTCTGTACCAAAAACGCAATAATTACGGATTGACAATGTCACTTAAATAATGTATAATTTTAAATTTAATAATTTAATATCTCGCTTTTACACACGGAGAGAATTTTTCGTTATATTCTACCGCAAAATTTACTACAATACAAATTTTATCATGTTTGGTAATAAGCTTTGGGACAACTTGACAACCTATCAAATATTATCGGCAACGATAGGAATTTTTGAAATATACAAAATACTTTTTACAAACAACCTAATAAAATTAGCAAGCAGATTGTAAAGTGTAAAGCTTTCGTAATATGCACTATCATCGGATATAGCTGATAAATTATATATGCTGCATGTTAAAATTATCATGAGCGACTAACAATAAGCCAAATTGAAAATGTTATGCTGTATTATAAAATTTATATAAAATATTTTATGTTTATCACCACTTGGTATCTATTAAAAACACTAAACATATCTATTAAACACCAAAACACTATTCTATTAAAACACTAAAAACAGAATCACAAGTTTTTAAAATATTTTAAAATTATTGATTTTAATACATAACATTGATTTTTGTACATTTTTGTAAAATTAATCAAACATATTTTATATTTTATTGTGGAAGATATTAGTCAGAGTAACTCTCATAAAATTCTTCAAAATACCATGTTGTCCCATCACGACTACCATAATTTTCAGAGTAAATTCTAAGAGACAATTATCTCTGTGTACGATTAAAAATAAGTGTGTACGTGTACGTGTACGTTTACGTTTACAAGGTGTAGTTAAAAATAAATAAACGATATTAAAAATAAATGTGCCCCGGTCTCCCCTACGTGTACATTTACAACATGTAAGTTAATATACGACACGACTAATACGCAGTCACAAAGAACATATTGCTACGCGCATTCGCAGTGAAACACCATCATTTACAATCAATTGTGCGATTATGCGTGTAATTTATTCTCGACGTAACTTCAGACTATAGCGTGTCAATTGCATTCAATATGTCGACCTGGCGTCGCTTAAATTGAATATCGAAGCAACAGGAGGAACACGCGGCGTTTAGCTTAACGACGAGTTTATTGCCGCTTGCCGGGTCAGGTCGCGCTGGAAACGCATACGCACACACGGCCGCGCTAAACGGCATATCCTTTTACGCGCGTACAAAGGCGTGATAAGCGGTAACGACTCGTCAGCTATTTTTACGGACGATCGACGGGTTTCAAATTTTACTGCATATGCGCAGCGCTGCGGAACGGCGACGCCGCGCCGCGCCGTGCCGTTTCACGCGGTAGGCTGTAAACCCTTCGGCCTGAGAAGTAACGTACGAAGTAATTCCACACCCGAACCCACCTACCTAGCGACCCAGCTACCTACCTACGCGCTCGGGCGCGAGTAGGTCCAGAGTAGGTAGGTACGCGCCACCGCGATGCGCTGCGGGACACACACGTGCACGCGTTCTCGCGGCGCTATCCGCGCCTATCCCGCCGACTGAATGCCTCCGCGCGGCCTCATAACTCCGCGCGCTCCCGGTACACTTTATCTCCGGTTATCTTCGCCGGCGAAGAATCGTAAATTCGAACTCGAAGGCGAAGTTCTCTCTCGCGCACTTCTCGCACTGCAGTACCACCGCCTCTGCCCGGCATGATTTACACGATCCCTCTCGCGTCGCACCTTGAGAAAGGCGCAAATCGCATCGCGCGTCTATCGACCGTGACTTTTTCCGCGCCACTCGCATCTCGCATCTCGTTTCCATCGGATCGGAAATAGCGAATCTGGAACAGTTTAAGTATAGAAAAATAGCGGAGCCGCTAGACTTTCAACTTTTCGCTGAAAAGCATTTTATAGAAGATAAATATATTTTATATAGGTACATACATATATTTTTTATGTGTAAATTTCATTATAATTATTATCTATTATATTTATATTATATAATATTATATAATATTATATAATAATAATTATGTGACTCACCACCATGTATTATTAGATTTAAAGATGCGCTGATATATCAAACAATATATCGACTTAATTACGGTAATAATATATTCGTACTAATTTTACTCAGTATTTTTTTATTGACAACTATTTTAAGTCACAAACTTTAAAAAAATTGAAATTTATGAAACGCATCCCTATGTGTAGTAATTTATATTTACACTAATTAATATAATATTTTTAATAATAAGAAATCAAGTAATATACGATTATTATTCAAGAGTGTCGCTTTGAAGCATCTTAATCATGTCATGTGTCATGCTCGCTGACAGCTTTTGGATTTTGTCTCTTCTGAACAAAGCCATTGACATGGCAACACATGCGAAGGCGTTTATCTCACGGCATTACCTTTTATGTCCGCTGGTAAACTTGTCCAGGCATACGTAACCACCTACGTGCTTCGTCACTCGCTTCCGATCACGGTGTTTTTGCCTGAGCGAATTGAGTTACCCCACGATTATCGCTTACGGATAATATTCCATACGTGTATCCGCTTAATTTCCGGCCTAAACGATAAGACGACATCGTCGCTTTCGCAAATGAGCGGATTAAAAGAAGCAAATCGTCGCAGAAGCGGGAAAGGAAGACGAAGGAACGGAATGGAAAGATCAATCTCCTGATTTGTGAAGATCGGGAAAAAGAGAAGCGAGAGTCGGAGATAACGCCTGATGCCCGCGGTGAACAGTTTGTTATCGACGCACTTGCCATTACGGCCGTAAAGAGCGATTTATATTTAGATCGCGCGAAAAAATAATATAAATTAATATTTCTCAAAACGTCGCGGAATATGCAAGTCCATAGTTAATCGCCACGTAATCGATAATCATGTAATAACGAACATACAACTAATGACATTGCATCAGATGATCATTAGTATCCTCGTGTCACGCGAAAATTGCTAATTGCAAAATACAGTAATTAAGTGGTCAATTATGGCATAAAATCTAAATTATGGAAAAAAATCTTTTTAAATGTCGATATATGCGTATGTTATAACAAGTCTCTATTTTATTTTTCCTGAATACTTGTGATTAGAATACGTTATTGATTAAAAAATTTCATGATGCTAAATAAAGTTGACAGATAATTTGCAAGAAGGTTACTTCGATAATAATAAAATTGTATTCTTGTATGTAACATTAATCCATACGTTGCTGATATTTAATCAAATAAAAATACCAATACTTCTTGTTCTAGAACAAGTCGACCATTTTTAGCCTGAATGAGACGGCGAGTCAATAAAGTGTTGTTTCCTTTGCGTGTGACGCTGAAACGCGGATGAAAAACGTTGTCAAGAGACGACAGTAGCCTCGTGTATTACGATTAGCTTTGCAAATATTGCTCCACGATCGGTGCCGCGCAGAGTCGCTCGCTCGTCGATACCTTTTTCTCGGGTCTGACGCGTCGTTTCCGCGAACAAAGAGTTAAAAGAATGTCGCGACCGAGATCCGTCGCTCGCTTTCGCATTAACGCCGTTTCAGTTGGTAAAAAGAGGAGAATCGGGCCGCCGCGCCGGAGAAGATCGCTCGCGCATCGCCGCCTTGCATTGCCGTTAAAAGCATTTATTGACGTGAGAGCATTCGGTTGTGGATTGCACTTGCAGAGCTGTGGCGCCAACGACGACTGGCGCTCTGGCTGACTCGGAGAAGTAGGTCCGGCCGCGCGCTTATCGGAGAAACGGACCTGCTCTCGTTATTTTTGCACGTCTCCGATCTCATGCGCACCTGTTTCGATCGAATACCTACCGGATATACATTATAAACTTGGTCGCACCGCCGCGCGATTTCTCGTTATCGTATGCTCGCGACATGACACCTTACATAATCTATAGCCATCGAATTTGCACATTAGACGTTTCTGAAGTGGAAATAAAAGATAAAAGCTTCTTGCTAAAGAGAAATATTGAGCATTAAAAGAACGTGCCACTTTAAAAGACTAATGTCCATTTCTACCAATGCGGATTAACTTTAATCTTGATTTAACTTACTTTTTATCCTTTTCTTATAGTTTTAAGAATCAGAAAAAGATAAGAAGTGTGTTAAACCGAGATTAAAGTTAATCCGCATTGGTAGAAATGGACACATAAGATGATAACATATCTTCAGTTTTATTTTCTAATAATGATAATGATCGATTTCACACTCTCTCAAAACTCTATCTTAAAAAAATGACGGGAAAAAATACTGAAAATTAGAATCAGCTTAAAAATAAAACTAAAAAATACTTTAGATGTTTTATACAAATACCTACTTGTCAAGTATATATCTATATAGCGCATTGTTTATAAACGCAGAAACGCTATATATAAATATATTTGTTGCATAAATAAATAATCAAAATATGCAGACATAAATTTTTTGTTACCTTATTGCACAACGCAATTAAGAAATTTAATTTCTAATATATCCTTTAATTTTTCATATAATAATTTTCTAATTATTATTTGCTTTAGTTTTGCCATAAAGAAGCAATTCTGCTTCATACAGGATGTTATACCAAAAAAAATACCGTTATTGTAATTCACTATAATTAGCGTTATCGAGAGGACGACTAGTCCTGCGGCTGTTTTGCATAGTTTTATCTAACGCGATGACGTGCAGATTGGCCAACGGGGCATTAATACACGCAGCTTATACCTTCCAGTCACTTCCCTACTAACTACGATTTCCTGTCTCAGATCGCAATTTGCAATTCAGGAATTCCTATCTGTGGTTTATGAAAACACACGTATATCATATGATGTAACAGCATGGAATGTCAATCACCGAGTAGAATTTTCCCGAAGTCGTTTTTTAATTTAAAAAAACGTGGCTGTATAAACTAAGCTTAAAACTATGCAAAACTATGTAAGTGGACTTGAGATTACATTATAATAAAAATCTAAATGTATAAAATATAATAAAGTAAAAAGAAATAAAACAAAATATATGGCAGAATATTCAGAATAATTTACGTACTTTCTCGCTGCGTATAAAACAGAAAACAATTTTGGTAATATAAATTCAAAGATAATTTATACGTAAATATAATTTTTGTGATAAACGAAGTTTGAAACACATTTTGCTATTAAACAAAAAGTTGTTTAAGTTCAGTAAGTGAAAAGGCGAGATGCATATTACGGAATATATTATTAAAGATTATCACGTAACGATTTTATGATGAGTAAGATTGTAATTAAGATACTTTTTATTGGACACTTAAATGGGAGCTTCTAGGATATGCGTATAATATATTTCTTTTTAAATATTTAACGAGATATTGCCCGAGAAAATAAAATTTTATGGATACGTTTCTCGCACGCGTAGATTGCTCAAGTTATTTGGGTATCGCAGCGGCTATTCTCAAAGAACAACAAGAGAGGCATATAAACTTGATAACGTATCGCCAATGAAGTAGATCAATGCGCTTTTCGAATCGACATATCATTCTCAATACAATGATCGATCTGGCGATCCGGAGTTGCGCGATACCATCTATCAATACGTTGTGAAATATTTTGTGGCGAGTAGGTCGATCGGTCTGTCAGATAGGATCGTATCCGAGGAAAAAAATCGACGGCAACACAATCCGGGGGACGTTTTCTTCAATACATAGTTATTCTTTTACGTATACTAAAGAGAACGACAAGACAGACCCGGATTGACCGTCGCGGTGGCGACGTCACGGCGGAGGTAAGGACGTAGATTACACCAAACGTGCTATCCATATTAATAAACTAGTTTTTGCTGACACTCGCTGCCACGTTCTCGTTTGCTTATTACCATGGAGAAGATCGTCGACTATACTGAAATACCGCCGTTAATCCGCGCTGCAGCTGGCGTCGCCGACGCCATCGCCGTCGCTGTTGCAGACATCGCGGCAGAGGCGGCCGGACTAATTAGATGCCACAGAGGTTACCAAGGTCGCAGACGTGTCGCTCTCTTCCTTTTTGGTCAGTAGCGGTTCGCTGTCGTCGGTGGAGGAAAAAACGATAATGATAAAGTCAAGATTATTATTAATCACTATGATTAAACTATTTTCGCCAGTAGCGACGCACGGTTGGCCAAAGATTGAGACGGATTCTAAGGAAAAGGGGACAGAACGTACAAAGAAGCATGATAAATCACTGATTAAACTTTTTTAGATCCTAACCGCGATTATATCTTTTGATTGGGAAGAGATTTATATATGTTTGAAAATAGAAAAAGCAGTATAATTATTGTAAATTTGGATTTCCAATACCGAACAGTACTGAGATAATCTGATAATATAATAATTGGATTTTTATTTGCGCTACAGAATATTCTGTATTATCAAGATAATTTAATAATTATTGCAATTTTTTTATTTTATAGATACCATGTTTCAATTTAATATCATTATGCATATACACTTTATGACTAAATAAATATATGTTGTCAACTATTTTGTTACTTCTCCTTCGTGCTACCTATAATTTAAATTAGAAAAAGAGATTAAAGAAACTTTTTACGAGGTACGAGATATTTTATAAATACAGTTCCACTTTATGTTATTGCGTTCCGTTCTCTTCCTATATTTCCCTCAATATATTTCATTAGTTTCTAACATTAGTCCCAAATTCGTCACTGATCCAGTTTCCGATGTACATATATTACGTCCACCATAACCGCAGCCTTATCGATCACGCGCGGGATTTAACAGTGTTTCGAGTGAATTCAATTACATGAGCGTGAGGTTTTACTAGCAATGCGCAATGTTAGTCGAAGCGGAGCCATTCGCTAGAATCTCTCGTCTGGCCGGGCGCGTTTATATACAATATATATACATGGCAGAATAATGTTGGATGCACGTTATTTTACGCTTTCGTCGGCAATAAAAGCCTCGATTAACAATCCTTACATCGATATGTTTTATTGCTCAGCGCAAGAAGAAAGACCAGTCGCAAAATAAATTCAAAATTGACAAACGTGACAACGCGGTTCGTTCTTCGATAAGAGATACGAGAGATTCTGCGAGGGCGACTCTCTCTCTCGGGTATGCGGGCAGACAGGTACACAGGCACGCACAGCACGTCCGCCGTGTGGCAGTTATCAGTACTCCTCTCGTCCCGAGGAGCAGTTAAGTACGCACGAGTCTTGTTACAACGCGGACCGTTGTACCAGATAGCTATCGCCGCAGTTATCCCGTCCACGTCGGACTTTCCGTTTACCTTGAGGAATTCGCGGCCGGCATTAATCTCAATTAGCGGCAAATCGTCCGGCATTGACGCGGTGGCCGCGGCTGCGATGGCTATCGAAGCGAGAGATCCACCAAATCGACTTCAATTTCTTAACCCGCCACACTACGCCGTGCCATGAACGGTCCAGCGCGCCAAGTGGAATATCGTGTTCCCAATTTTTGCTCCTCACATTGAGTACGCGTCACCGCTATTCCCGAGACAGATATATTTTGTCCATTTTGCAGTTATCCGCCTACGCCGCCTGCCTACATTTCTCGACCGATCGACAGTCTCTTACAAACAATCCTCCATTAGCTAGCAACAAACAATCCTTTCATTAGCTAGCCTTTACTATTTCTCTATCTATACTACTACTTTGTTATCTTTCTAATGTTTGCCCTATTTTTTTACAATAGACTAGAAATCCAAAATCTTTATCCATTATCTTCATCCTAAAGTTAGTTTACATTCTTGCATACTTGCAGTATAATTTCGCTCATAATTTCTTTAATTTGATGTTAAAAATTAAATTTTGTCGTTGCCTTTTATTCCTAATAATATTATGGATTAGAGAAGATTAATAATTAAAAGGGATAGTCTTTAATATCGTAAACTTGATCTTGAATTTTTACTCAAATTAATTGTAAGCTTTAAAAATTCATAATTCTTTGAACTTTAAAAATGACAAAAGTTGCGAGATTCTTGCGTCTTATATTTGTATAAATTTCTAAATTTAATTTTACTTCTAATCAGTGAAGTGTAACTTGAGTTAGTCAGAAAAAATGAGCAGGTAACAAATGTGAACTCTCAGTTTTATGTTTTATGTCTTATCAGAGTTCTTTCTTCCTTGAAAAAATACAAATAATTTTAAAACTACACTATTTTTAATTATTATACATTTTACATTACACTTTGCCAAATCAGTATGAGTTTTTATTCTTTCTTTTCTATATTTTCTACAATTCCCATAAATCTATAAAAATAACTAGATAAACAAATCGATTTTCTTTGATGCTTTTATATATAATTACATATTGCATATTTTTTATTGTTTTATAATTTATTAGTATTTGGGGACAATAGTATGTATATAGATTTACTTAACATTTTCTAAAAAAAGTAAGGAAAAACCACAAAAATATGTTAAAAATGAAAGACATAAGTACATTTAAATTACTGTGACGTGAGCTTTATTTTTCGATACTAGGATGTAAAAATTACCAGGCGCGCTCGTTCCCGGGTTAAAGAAGTTTAGGTACTGCTCTCTCTAATTTTCTGCGTTAAATATAAAATCCAGGGCAAAAGTAAACTTCAAAGTAATTCGTTAAACTAATCTTTACTTTAAAAAATTTATCTCACACCCCAGAAACAGAATTTTTAAAAATATATTCATTCTTGTAAAAGAATACAATAGCATATTCGTATAGTTTACTATTCTTATTTGCACTGCTTTTTTTATCTGCTTATAAAATGTATAATTAATATTAAATTTAATGAAACATTAAATTATTAATATATTTGATAAAACTGGTATTAGTAATCAGTATCATAAAAATACAAAAATGGACGAAAATATGAAATAAAAGAAAATAAGACAAAAACAAATTCGCCAAGCAAAGCCTCTACTAAGAGATAAGATTTATATTCGAGAGCTACATCGTTAGAGATGCTCTCTAGAGAACAAGACCATGCTTTCAAAACAGAGTGATCAGTTTCATGGTGTTTTAGTCTTGGAATGGCCTGTCCAACGTTCGCATATATGTCGATTACAAAGCGGATGTACATCGGAAATGCATTAGCAAACCGATGCCGGCTATTGACTTTTACTTCTACTTTTCTTCAACTATTGAACTATTGCTCACAAAAGCGCGTGTATGTGTAGTGTATCAAACTTGAGTCCATTTGCCAAATGTCTATGCGGATCAGTCACTCCTGCGGGATCCAAAATAGTCATTAAATTTTATAAGTTTACTAAATTTTTTTTCGACAAAAATAGACCAATCCGTAAAGATCCTACAGTACATTCGCCGATTCTATGTATATGTATAATTAACAATCCTTTTTTCTTTACACATGTATTTTTTGTATTATCCAATGCCTTTTTTAGAAATGAATTTATTAGAGGAAAGTCCCCTATTATGAGATAGGCTCCTAATATGCGATAGCGAGGTTTCTGCTAAACTAATAGGCCTTATCAGTTGGTTCCACCATGAATTTATTGCCCTTGGGGTAAAACCTATTTAGTGTAAAATTCATTGTTTGATCGTGCGTGTAGTCATTGCAGAGAAAGAAATTGTGAAATTGGATGTTGTCAAGTGCCGTGGATATGAGACTTTAAACCTTGTTTATTGTATAATTAATAAATATTTGGCAATGAGTTCTGCATGCAGCGATAGAGTAAGGTCGTATTAATAGGAAAATACGGGATATGTTAATTGTAGAGATTAGTTTTGGTGATCGCGAAACCGCAAGGCGTGGGGCTCGTAACATGAGATACTCAGGGTACTCCTGGGTTGCTGAAGTATGAAAGTTATTGTACTGTAATAAAATAAGAGAAAATACTATATTAACGTTAAGGGAAAGTTTATACAAAACTATAAGTGTGTGCTGACTTTGATTTGAGGGGGAAGGGTGGAGTGGGCAGATTAGGTACAATATTGGGTATAAGTGTGTTTATGATTGTTGCAAATGTGCTTCTCCATTACATTTGTCTTTCAGAAACTTTAAATAAAGTTGTCTAATTACAATATGATGTATTTTGCACTTTATTAGCGATTTCCCGGGGTCTCTCATATTAAGAGCACACTTTTTCGATTTTGCCGAAAGCTCATTTTTTACATTTTTCTAATTTTCAGCAAAATCAATATTAAAATTAAATTTTACATTTCAGCACCTTAAAGCTTATTAAATTTCCTTCAAAATGACCTACTATATTATTCAATTCTGCCCATAGGCTTCCGGCAATCACACAAAATAGATGTGGTATCTCATAATCGGGGACTTTCCTCTACCTATTTTTATTTTATTCAAAAACTTTTAATTTTTTGCAGTTTATTGACACTTTGATGATACTTTAATATAGACCAAAAAGTTATAAAATTTTAGTATAATTTTAAATTACTTTAGAAATAAATAATTAATTTAGCAAATTTTGTATCATTATACGCACTTCGATTTCGTGTCATTTACAATAGATTACACTTTACAATTAACGCATCAATTAACGTACCAAATACAATTTGTAAATTAAAATAAATACAAAATAAGGAAAATAATTATTTAAGTTTAAATCTAATTATTTTTTTATAATTTTGATAATATTGTATACTGACAACATGTATATCTCAATATTACGATTACACAAAATTTTTTAATATTGTGACCTTAATATTCTGATTTTAATATTATATAATTTATAATAAAATGTAATATATTATATTATACATATACTTTTTTAGACTTATATTATATTATATTATATTTTTATATTATATTATACATATACTTTTTTATACTTTTTTAGAAAGTTAGAAATAATGTATAATATATTATATTATACATTATTTCTAACTTTCTAAAAAAGATTAATTTTTAAAAATAAATTTAATTTTATTAAATCAAAATATCAAATTTTGCTTTATTATTAATCCTTTCAAAATTTTAACGGTCTTAGTATCCCTATACTGACTCTAATATCTCTTCCTAGCAGTCTTAGTGTTCCTATATGCCTAGTAATCCAAGCAACCCTATTCCACTATATGTATAACACAAATACCTATTTTCTCTTAAATTTTAATTCATTCGTATTTGCGCAAAATCTCATATCCTCGGCAAGCACACTGGTTATAATCGTATGGCGTGCGACCTACTTGCTAGTTAATCCAACGGAATTTCTGACCCGTGACCTATATAAACGCGCGGTCCTTCTTACTGACTAATCCAGCGGAATCCCTGATCCGCAAGTTATTTTCTCTAATTATGTTTTAAAAATCATTCAACTGAAACAATCAGAATAAACGGAAAAGAATGATTTTACGCAAATAAAAAATAATATCGCATGCATTTCTTATACCTCCTCTTTTTCTTAAGTTATCATACTTACTCCTTAGATTGTACTTGGATATAACACTCGGAAAAAACAGCAAGGTTAATTTTACGACTACGCGCAAACTAATTATCGATACAAGTCTCCCATACAACATTGTACAACACTTTCTTTTGTAAAGCCCATGATAAGATATCTGACTCGGTCAGGCGAGTCAGCACTTTGAGACGACGAGTAAATCGGAATATACGATGACTTCGAGTAAGAGTTAAGCCTCAATCAAAAGAAGACGGAATGGATCGATGAAATCGACACGAATGAGACGCTCCGCCGACTTTGGTCTCGCGCAAAAATCACATTTAGTTTCGACTACTTGGCAACGATTCACATGAGACAGAGTGTGGCTAGCAAATAATATTGTAAAGCATGATAGATTAAATGAGAGAAAAAATATCTATGGCTAATGTCTAACAACCTGGGCAATTTAGACAATAAGAGATAATTTCTCGTCTTGCATAAAATCGATGCCAAGACTTTGTTGATGTAGGTGCGATTCATACGGGACCAAAAATGGTGAATGATAAAGCTGATAGACGTGACGAGAAAAGATAACAACAATTATTGATGGAATTCTTACCGATTAAGGTAGAATTGTTTGTTGGAGACAGAGCGTTTTCAATTAACTGATTTATCAGCAACTAAAGTTACATACGTGTAAACCGTGCAAATATACATATTATAAATGCATGAAGTTTATGCGATCAGTATCCTCTCGTTCCATAATACACATGTCGTGCAAAGAACATTGCCCAACAAATGTCTCAATGAGATCCCACGCTGTCATATATTTTGAAAGTGCGATCATCGACACGAACAATGATACAGATCGAAACAGATCTTTAAAAAAGTCCTGTAGTCCGATCACTTACACGGCACTCCCGAATACAATGTGCAATGAATCAACTGCGGTTCGTTTATTCAATTTGACAGCAATTTGTCAATGAAAACCAATGATCTTGTGTGAAAAAATAAAGGCCAGCTATGCCCGCAAAACTGATAAACACATTCAAGATTACTGATTTTTATTACGCAGATTCTATGTATTTTGACAAATTTACTTGTTCAGACTTAGGATGGCCATAAAAACGTATCATATGAAATTATTTAAGAAGAAACATAATATCAGTTATATTAATAATTTAGTAATTTATTACTAAAATAATACATATTTAAGAATTATACAATTACAATAGAGATAAATCAACGTTCTTAAGAAACAAGCATATATTTATACCTATACCTATAATTTTAATCTCAAAAATTATACTAAATTTCTTATTTATTAATTATTTACTTATTATTGTTTAATTTTATTTATTTTATCAATAAAAATTAAGTTAATTGTGTTAAATATATTTATTTTAATTTTTATATCTTTAAATTCTTTTTTCTTTAATAATAGATTGTGATAGTTCATTCGTCATTGCTATTTATAGCATAAAGTGTCGCTTGCGAACAAGATAAATCGGAATTTCTTCGGCGATGTAATCTATACAATAATACTCGTATATCTCATAATTACATAAGCGAGTGTCGTCTTAAGGTGCAATTTCATGGAGCGAAGCAAAGCCAGCGTTTTACCCCCTCTCCATCAATTTTCGACAAAATTGGCTGTTCAGCGAAGACACGCTCAAAGTTCGACACGTCGAACTTTTAGCGAAGACGATCGAGTGGCACCCAATTGTCCACGTTACCAATTGGCCAAATTAAAATGAAATTTTCTGATTGGTTGGCCCAGTAAAAGAACTCCAAATAGCGATCACCGTGAGCGAATTAAAGCCAGCGAAGACACGCACCATGAAAAAGAAGGAGGCGATAGCTTCAGCTTTTCTTCGCTGTGAGGTGGAGTTAGGGTAAACGCTAGCTTTTCTTCGCTTGCATGAAAATTCAGCTTTAGCTTAGCATAACGCAATGCTGCCGAAACTGACTCAACTTTCGTTTCACGCACGTGCGATAAGTAGGTAATTGTTACTGATTTTTTGCGCGATTTTCTGCGCGGTCATAGAATTTGAGGCAAAAGTTGAGATCTTAAAAAAGCAAACAATAAGGATGATCAGGTTTATTAGCTCATTTCTCGAGCAGAATCATCGACAATCAAGTTTTGATAAACTAGAAATTTCTGGCTTCGGCACTCAGCAGTAGTAACAGCGACAGCAGCAGTAGCAGGGATCTGGTTTCGGCGACTGTGAAACCTAATAATTGAATCATAAATTTGATAAATCCAAGTAATAATATTTTAGGAAACAGAGAGAGAGAGAGAGAGAGAGAGAGAGAGAGAGCGCATAACGTAACTCCACGAGTCGTCTCGTAAAAAGAAACGAGTCAGAGGTTTACGCCGGTGAAACACTTTCTCTTTTCCCGTTATGAGATCACCATCTCGTTCTTTCGGCGGATCGGGACATAACCCGCAGATATAACAAGGGACTTTTTTATAATATTATTTTAATAGAAATAAAAGTCCTTATACACACATATAAATGCAGTTGTAATTTTTCGTAAACTATATAAACTAAAATATTTAAGGCAATGATATTCTGGAGATTATATATCTAACTAGAAATGTGTGACAAAATAAAAATATCGAGGGATTACCATTGCGTGCTTAAAATTGCATTCGTAATTATATGTATATTGTATCATATAATTATGTATGCATGTCGATTACTTATCAATTTCTGACATGCATTCTTTTAATAATATATGTATAAATTATTAATATTATTATAAATTAAGATAAAATTTAAATGCCTAATTTGCGTTTCTGTATGTCAATACTATACTATACTAAATTAAAAATTTTTAAATCTTGTTTTCCTTAGGCAGATCTAAATTCGTAAAAAATCCGCGAAAAATAAATAATACTTTCACACAGTCTTAATTAGATAAAACAATTTTTATAGTTATTAAGCAGGCAGCCAATCTAGTATTAATTTTTTAGTTCTGAAGACTACTATTATACACGAATCATGCGATTGTAGGCCAGTCATATTAGACATTAAACCTTCCAATTACTCTTTTCAGGTTGCAACCACCATGAATCGCTTTGATTTAAGGTGCTGTAAGTGGGATTAATTTTGCTTTGCATAATTAATGCGCATTAAAAAGTTATTAACAATATTATCAACAAAAAACGCGATTTTTTAAATTTTTTCTCAAATATCTCGAAAACTAAGCAAGATAGGGTAACTAACTATACGTACCTTTTTTGTAGAGCGTAAAATTATCTACAATAATGATCTGAACAACATTTATCGTCAAGTCAGTCGTTTAGCTTGCACGCGCCGTCAAAGTCCGAGACTCGAATCTCGAAAACCCTCGATTTCATCGTTTTTTTGATGTTGCGTCCGTGATTTTTTTCAGTCATTTAAAATGGAATTAAAAATTCCCAAAAAATCACACATCATCTGAGAACTACAAAGAATACTTTTCAGGGTGTAACCAATTTTTTAGACCCTTTTTCTTTAGTTTGTAGCTATGTAAGCAAAAAATTTTGATTTTTTGGACTACTCTTAGTTTTTCGCTGTTTTCAGACCTTAGAATTTATTTGAGACGAATTTTATCGTATGCATCTTGTTGTGGACGAAATTTGCAACAAAAAAGGACCCTTGTATTTTTTTCGTACGACGAACGCTGATTTTTTTATTGACGCGCAAAGTTATCTAATATTGCGCATAGGTCGGATAACGCTTGTTTTACACTAAAATAATTATTTTTTATTAAAATTTACGTAATTTTTCGCATTATTATTGAACCATATTGAACCAGAATGTGTTGAAAACGGCTTTGCAATATGGTTCAATAATAATGCAAAAAATTACGTAAATTTTAATAAAAAATAATTATTTTAGTGTAAAACAAGCGTTATCCGACCTATGCGCAATATTAGATAACTTTGCGCGTCAATAAAAAAATCAGCGTTCGTCGTACGAAAAAAATACAAGGGTCCTTTTTTGTTGCAAATTTCGTCCACAACAAGATGCATACGATAAAATTCGTCTCAAATAAATTCTAAGGCCTGAAAACAGCGAAAAACTAAGAGTAGTCCAAAAAATCAAAATTTTTTGCTTACATAGCTACAAACTAAAGAAAAAAAGTCTAAAAAATCGGTTACACCCTGAAAAGTATTCTTTGTGATTCTCAGATGATGTGTAATTTTTTGAGAATTTTTAATTCCATTTTAAATGACTGAAAAAAATCACCGACGCAACATCAAAAAAACGATGAAATCGAGGGTTTTCGAGATTCGAGTCTTGGACTTTGACGGCGCGTGCAAGCTAAACGACTGACTTGACGATAAATGTTGTTCAGATCATTATTGTAGATAATTTTACGCTCTACAAAAAAGATACGTATAGTTAGTTACCCTATCTTGCTTAGTTTTCGAGATATTTGAGAAAAAATAAAAAAAATCGCGTTTTTTGTTGATAATATTGTTAATAACTTTTTAATGCGCATTAATTATGCGAAGCAAAATTAATCCCACTTACAGCACCTTAAATCAAAGCGATTCATGGTGGTTGCAACCTGAAAAGAGTAATTGGAAGGTTAACCCCCTAAATTAGTCTAATATGACTGGCCTATTGATTTATCACGCTTACAACCGAGCCTTTTTTGTTAAAGCTGAAATGTCTTCTTGAATGTCTTACATGCTTAGATTGATATTAATAATTAATTTTTACATTAATTATTCGTATATTATGTTTTTAATTGGATAACACTGTGTCATTGCTTAATTACAAATAGCAATTAAAAATTGATTGCGAGTTACAAAAACGTGTGCGTTGATTAAACTAATCGTTAGCAATGGTCGCTACATAAAATCTGAAATTAATAACACTTATTTAATGTATGAATAAATTCTGCTAAATTAAACTTTGTTGTATTAATCTCAAAAAGCGTCACTATTTTTATTATAACGGCATACTTACACCTTTAATAACAATATAAAATACCTTTATTAGCTTTTAAAATAAGTAATCTTTATTAATCAATATGTTATGTAATTCTTTAACTTTTAACTTTGAAGATTCTGATGCGGTGAGCCATGCACGGACGTACTTCTCAACACGAGTTTCTCGATCATCTCGATGTCCGTACTTTAGTTTTTACGCCGGACAATCAATCTTTATTACAGGTATTTATCAAGTACAATGTATTCAATAAAGTAAAATATTAATTTTAATGTAATTAAGGCTATTAAATGTCTTTTTCTTTTGCTCTCATAGAAATATCTTTTTATACAAAGAAGAATATATAGAGCTTTATTTTGTTATGGAGTACCGGATTTCTCGGAAAGATCCTAATCGAGAAATTGTTACGAAGTTGCCCCGACATTTTCCACGATATACTTATTAATACGGTCGAAAAATAACAAGAGTCCTGAAAGCCAACTGGACGAAATGTTTGAGAGTTTGGTGAGTGCGGAGAAAGAGCAATATCAAATAACCATGATGAATTTTCGTGAAGCATTTTGCTATATAAATCTATAATCTGTAGCTTTATGACCGTGTGAAAAAGGAAGTACCTAATTTCCGTAAAAAAGTTGTACCAATCTTAGGCAATCTTGAAATCGAGACCTTCGGATTGTCGGAAAATGATAAGAACATTTTAACACATAAGGTAAATAATTCTGATTATACATATATCTCGATGCATAAAAATTTATCCTGTACACACACACACGTACACACATATACAGAAGGCTATACACATTTTATGTAAATCTAATTACAACCATTAAAGCAGCCAGAGAAATAAGCTTTATTTTCTTTTTATTATTTCCTTTCTATATATCTATATTTCAAATATTATAGTAAAACGGAATATTTATATATATATTTTAGGTATCCATAATTTTTCACGTTGCAGCTAATGTACGCTTTCAGAAGAAAATCAAATCTCATATACAAACAAATATTTGCTCTACCGATACCATTTTACACATCGCCAAACTTATGCCAAACTTAAAGGTAATTCTTTCTTTCAATTATAGCAAACATGCGAATAGTAAAAATAATTAAAATGTTATTAATTCTCACGCAAATATCATAGGTTGTTGGAATAAATTTAATCGACATTTTATTCCGCAGTCTTTATTCATTGACATTTATCTTGCAGCCATTTATTTACGCATCAACCATATATGCAAATCTGCATGAAACATATCGAAGAACATGTTTACACACATCCTATTAATTACAAAGATCTTATTACGTTTACACATATCTTATTCAAAAACATAATGGAGGAAAAGATAGCCAAGTATGTATTTCTTTCGTCCTCAATACAATAAATTAATTAAATATGTTAATGTAGAAAATTAAATTATTGTTTTGGCAGAATCACCTCACAATGGCCGAATACATATGCATTCACGAAAGCGATTGCAGAAGGACTTCTCAGAGACGAAGACGGAGATTTACCAATTGGAATATTTCGACCTGCCATAAGTAGATTAATTATACCTACCATTTATAAATATCAGACTTTAACGTAGCAGATTTCTTTTTATTCGAGAGTTTTTTACGTCATATTCATATACAATTACATTTAATCACTTATACAATTATCCGCTCTAGATTACGGCATCGATGAAATCAATGAATGCAACGTAAACTTTTTTAGATGCAAAACCGCATTTTTATGAGCGATATACTATTGGACGTTTTTAATCGACCCTATGGGTTTACGATTCTCGTCCACCACTACCTCATCTCCACACTCAACCTTTATCCTTTGGACCAACTGCTTAACGTTTCTTCCGAAAGACGGAGCACAGTTTTTCCCCGTTTGATAACCGCTTTTATATGAGCGATATACTATTATTAATGAATTAATCAGATACACTATATTAATACACTTTTATCCACTCCACGCGTACATCTGATAATGATAAAATTAATTATATTTAAATTATTGCTATACTAGATATATGCAAAATTGTTTCAATGGAGCACAATATACATGCAGGGCTGACATTAAAATACATAGCATCAGAGAATATTGAAATAAAATATTACCATGATTACACATTGTGAACGTCAACGCATGATCATTTATCATTTCAATACATGAAGAAACATTACATACAACTCAAATATTTTTAAATCGTTTTATCTTGCAGGAAAGACAAAGTCATATTAATTTATAATTTCGTACCGCCGGCCGACGCGCCGACTGTAGGTGAATGGTTCTATAAAATCATCGACATGACATAAATGAAACATATCCCTTGAACAAAGCTCAATGGCTACCCTTTTTAATAATATTACAACAAAAAATACTATATAAAATTTGCACTTGGCCCGGTCATTTGCTTCCGGCTTTACTTGTGGACACAATAAGCATTTGTATGAATCATCGTCCGAGGTATTACAGAAATATAAATGGGTGTTTAATGCATATCTAATAGTTTATAGAAACTAAACAATGTTATGTAAAACAAAAGATTACAATAAATTCATATCTCTTTTAGAATGTGGAAATTATATAGAAAGATTCATAATAGATCCTACGAAATAGCACCTTTTATTACAAGGATACATAGAAGGATACAAAAGAAGGATACATAGAAAAACAAACGGAAGGAGGGGGGACAGCAATTAAGTGGAAATTATAATTCTTTTGACTCTATTCGCGTATCCACAGACACTGAATAGTCTGACGCTGTCTTTAGACTTGGTGAGATGAGCACGTTAACGCTCTCACTTTTATATCGTGTGCGACATCCTTATGTCCTTAGGACAATTGAAGGGTGTTACAATTTCTGGACAAGGTTGCAAACTGCAATAAGCCCTATCACTAATGACGTCTAGAGTGGCTTTATTATTTTTAATATCTGACTAAGTATGTTATCTTTTTCTTTTTGCTCTCTTGTTCCTCGTGCGATTAAGTTCTTTATGTTATATCCGTTTTTTCTAGTATATTCTTGAAAAGGACACAAAACAAGTGTCGAAACGTCGAATTTGTAATACAGAATAAAATTGCCGGTTTGGTCAAAGCTAATGGTTTCTTGATTTAATTCGTTACTGGCAAAGAGAAGATTTTGAAAATTTTAATAGTTTTTTCATATTTTGGAAACCCCAACGATATGAATTTTACTTGCGTTGCAAAATGGAAGCAGATGAATGACATTTGGAAAGAGCGAATTTATTTGATATAATGTGTGTTTGGTATAATAGTATAAAATAAATCTTCTTTAATAATTGTAATTTTATTGTTTTTGAAAAATAAATTTTGCATGTGTAAGTCGAACGCCATATTAAACTCAATATAAAAATCGTATTATTCGTTTTACGCAACTTTTTTTGTATCTCACAATTAAATATGTACCTACTGAAAAGCGATGTATTTTTTTAATAGAAGAAACAGTAAATATAGAACGTAAAACCGATATATGGAATATTCAGAGGAAGGTGAAACTCGTTCACAGTATCATTCACAAACGAAGTTTAACTGCGCAATCTTCATGATATATTTCTGCATTTTCATCATTATATGTTAAGATAAGATAAAAATTATGCATAATAGAGAATTATTATGCTAATAATTTTAATATTTACTAAGAAAAGAATCGTAATGCTAAAATCAGTTATGACACAGCATCTGAAACTATATATTTGTATTTTTGTTTATCGTTGATCATCGTTGCTTATCTGAATATTACAGAATACTAATGTGACATCAGACTAATAATGTGATAAAAAATCTAGCTACTTTCATGTAGTATTACAAGTTGCACTATTTTTCTTCCATGAATATGTATTTTGTTACTGTTATACGTTTAATCTGCAATCTAAAATACGACAATCGCAAATATATTATGTTAGCAATAATCACATGTCTCAAGGTTCTATATTTTTTATAATACTTGCGTTGTATAAGAGAATACATTTGCAATTTAGATCTCTTTAGTTTGCAATTGCAACTATGTGCAGATTAAGATTAGCTGTTTTTCTGTAGAACTAATTTTCCTCTTGCGCTGCCCTCTCTCTATTCTCATAGTTGTTATATGATCATGCGCAGAGCAAAATAATAAGTAAAATACAGAATGTGTAGCAGCATTTTCATTCTACGCATGTGCCAGTAGAATGAACGTGAAGATTGAGGGAAGATTATAAAATAGAAGGATTTACAATACAGTGTATTATAGTTCGATCAGTAGTTTGCGTTGCTCTTAACTCGTGTTTGCCGTATATTGATTAGGCTCGTTCTCGTGAAGATATATTAGAAGATTCTACTTCACAGAAAGATCTCTTTTGTTTAAAAAAATGTTTGCTGCTCTTTTTATTTTTGCGCTTGCGACAGCGCATGCGGCGGAATTACGTGAGTAAATAAGAATATTTGTTTTATACATATTTGTTTACATTATAATATATGTAGGATTCAAAGTACACTATTTGTAAAAAGTTTGTTGTACGCTTGTAGCACAAAGCGTAAGAATCAGATAATTGAGAAATACCGATATAAGATTATTTTTGGAATTATTTACTCTCTAACATTACAGATGTTACTCTAAAATTACAGATGTAGAATTACTTATAAGTAAGTAAGATCTCACAATTCTAATTTATTTCTGCGGATATTGTATTAATCTTGATTATAACGTATGACAAAATAATGCATGATTAGATTGTCACATGTCGCTGCGTAATGTTAAATTTGCTACATAATTATGCCCAGAGTTAAACAAACAAATGAGACAGAGAATAAAGCGCACACTAAAAGCGTATAATATTAAAAAGATGCAAACTACAAACTAGAAAAAAAAGCTGTAATTTGTAACTCTTGCATATCTAATCAAGAGGACAGTAAAAAATATGATTGACTTTGACGGAAACGTTTCGTTGAGTATTTTTAAATTTAAAGATTTTTTTAAAGAATTTGACCCTGCAACTTTATATTGCATTCTACAGGCTTGCTTGCTGCAAGATGCAATTTTAAGAGAACAAAATGTATTTTAAAAATTCGATGTGCTAAGTAATCTGTTAGTATTAGTTATTTTAACAACTACTTACTTTATTATACCTACTTGATTTATCACGTTGTTTTAAGAGATGTTCTCTTAAATATTTGTAGATTGTTGTGATAAATATCACCACACATCTCAGTGGTTGAATTGGTGAAGACGCCCGTTCTGGATAATAGGGAGGTTCAGATTCAAACCCTGGTTGGGGTGATATTTTTCGCAACATATATTCTTTGCAATGATTATAAAGATACGTATTAGTTTTGGTATTATTAAATTGATTATTAATTTAATTATGTGATTGTACTATTCTAGCTTTAGATTGCATTTTAAGACCGAAAGTAATCGACGCGTAATGCCTAAGCGAAAAATGTACATATAAATTTATGCGAAATTTATGTCATACTTATTATTATTTATTTTAGTTACTTTATTAAAACTGTTGGTTTACGTGTATCTTATTGTTAATTTAATTAAGAGTTTTATGTCAGTATCATATCAAATTGCTCGTATATTAAGCTCCATTTAACATAACTCTTTTATTTGTTATAATAAGTATAATATTTATTTTTCTCCGAAGGATAAAAAATCTTATAACAAGTGTTACATTGTATTATAAGCAAGTCTTATCGCGATAATTATGTGTTTCGATCAATGCTAATAACAGGTTAATAACTAATTGTAAGTGAATAGATCTGTTCGTGATCGGGAAACAAGTCCGACATTTATTGATTGCAAACATAACACTAGGAATCAAACTATTCTTCTTATACGAATACTTTGTAATTATATATTTCACATCTTTTATTTAAAATGTGAGTTTCGAGTAAAATAATGTCTTAATAATTAAAGGAAACGCCAAATTCGGTCGGGACTGGATATTGGTTGTCCAATAAATTCGTGAATTTTTCTAAGTACAAAATGATGTCTCCTTTAGTCTCATTTTTTAATAATATTGAAATGTAATAGTAATATAGTATTACATATTTATTATTTTCCTTGGAATTACAATCATTTTACAATAATTAATAATTGAGATGTATAATTCATAACAGATTAAAATTTTAAATTGTACTTTAATTTATGATAATTGATATAGTCTACGCAGTATTGTAATGAGTTAGAATGGAAAACCAGTTGAGCAATAAAGATCAACATTAGCTGAGTTGTAGAAATTAATAGAGCAGTTGATATATCACGTATATCATGTAATTATAGCTTTGAACACGCAAACTATTCCCCCCCTTCCCTAAGGGATTCTTAGCTAATGTGTAACATATTTAATCGCTTGCAACTTTGAAAATAATGTGCTCTTATATTTAAAAAATAAAAAATTATATTTTTTAAATGCAAACATAATTCTTTTCTTACACTGATAAAAATTATCAGAGGGCAGCGTGTGTGACAACTAACGTGTGACAATACAATTAAGGGTAGATTACAACTTATTTTAGATGTTATAGCTAAAGAAAGAGAAATAGAAGAAAATTGTTAATACAACTTCCAATAATTGTCTAAATAAAAAATAATTAATTAAAAATTACATTAACAATGCAATTCTTTTTAAATATTATAAAAGTTTATCATAAATATTAAGAAATATGGTCACCGGCAGGAATGCCTGAACATTTCGACATCTGACAATGTTCAATATCAAACGTCCAGGCATTCCTGCCGGTGAGTGTACATATACATATATTGTTTTACACTAATTGCATTTTATAAAAAGTATTTATTTTAAAAGATACACTGTAAAAAAATCTGTATTATAAATAATATAAAAATGTAGGAAGTTTTTATGCATATACCGTATATAAAATTTCAAATACAAAGTTGAAAATTAAAGGAGTGGTATTTCGAAAATAAAAGTATCGAGCAGTAATATTACTATGCTCATCTGTTTGCAAATTTATATACCTGTAAATGAATTTTGATCTTTAAGCATATTTAAATTAAGAAACAGGTTTTCTAATTTTCATGAACATTGACCTGAGAATTGTCTCAAGACTAAATGATTTTGAAGTACATAATAATTTTATTGGACAACCAAGATCCAGTCCCGACCGATTATGGCGTTCCTTTAATTATTGATTATTATAATACACATATAACATAAAGTAATTTTATTAATATAATTAATTGTAAGAAATCTTTCTTGTATTTTTTCTTTTCTGTATTAAATATTTGTATTTTAACTTTATACATAAAAGAAATTAATAATGCCTTATTCATACGTTGTGACATACAGTATAAAAGATTGAAATATATTTTTAATATAATATTTACTAATTTGTTTTTTATATTACTTTTTATAAAAGACTATTTACTTTTATGTTATGTGTTATGTCCCTGAATTCTCCACGACTCTTTTCTTTCGTAGAGATCTGTATCATCGCGGTCGTCACAAACCTTTAAAAACAATTTATACAGACCTAACGGACCCCGTGAACACTTAAAATATATTTTTTGAAAATTTACAGAATACGATTACGACATAGCTTATTGTTAGACATCCTACATTTTTTGAAATTATTTGCATTACTCATCTAGACATCATGTTTTTCTATTAAATGACAACATATTATTGTAAATAGATTAATTGAGAATTAAATGAAAAATTGTGATTTATTATCACACGTATAAATTAAATTCCATAGATACTTTTTAAAAATTTAAATTAATGAAATTTGTTTATACATAATTGAATTATATTAATTTAAATCTTTTTGAGTAATTAATCTAAAAAAACCAATATTATTTTGCAAGATGAAGCGAGACCAAAATGCATGCGTGGGCGGCTTCGCCTCCCCCTTGCACCCCCCATCCCATGCATTTACTTTGTAAGTTAAAGCGAGGTCCACCCCACACCGACCCCTGTAGGAGGGTCCGGGA
This sequence comes from Leptothorax acervorum, assembly GCA_035220615.1. Taxonomy (NCBI): domain Eukaryota; kingdom Metazoa; phylum Arthropoda; class Insecta; order Hymenoptera; family Formicidae; genus Leptothorax; species Leptothorax acervorum. The sequence goes on from JASTWQ010000301.1 coordinate 167,473, forward strand.
GGGGAGCGGAGCCTCCCGCACAAGCATGTACTTTGCAAATTGAAGCGAGGTCCACCCAACACTGACCTCTGCAGGGAGGTCCGAGGAGGTGACCCCCCCCCCCCTCCCCCCGCACACGCATGTACTTTGGTATATTAGTCTTTTATGTCTCTTAATACTCAAAATAACTGCAATATGTATTTTTCAAACTTTTTTTGTTAATAACTTTTTAATAAAAAATGAGCAACGGCTAAAACCTGTAGGTCACTCAGGAGGGTGACCTTGATAACATATGTCAAGGCCAAGATCATTGGAGAAGGATTAGTTAATCTAAATAATTACCAACCGCTCAAACACAGCTATTTTAACAGACGTTTTAAACACATTTGTTATAGATTTTAAAATATTTCCCGTGGTTTCCTGGGTAAATGACCATTATTTCCTTCTTATTTCAACCTCAAATAAGGTAGAAAAAAATGTTTCACAGGTTCCCCATCAAGGCACAAAACGGCCACTTTTACACTCCCTCCTTTATACGTAAGAAAATACCGTTAATTTTTTGACAGGTCAAAAAATTAACATTACTTTGGATAAGTAATTTATATATATATGTATATAGATCTGTTGGCGCGCGCGCACGTGTGCGTAGTGATATGTATTTTAGGAAGCTCATGATAAATAGACATTTATTCGATATATTATAATTAATCATATCAGTCAGCATCAATCAATTCAGCTACGTTGAATAATACTTAGAATATGTTGTTTATTGCCAAAGACTTACGCAGGTTACACTATACCTAATCTTTGTTAATGTAAATAAGTATTTGTCCTTTCTCGATTATTTTACGAGGTATAGGGTGATCACGTTACATGCAGAAATAACCTGCGATATTTTCATAAAAATTCTTTATAAACGATGAGTTTTAACTGGCAACTACTAAGTAACAGTAACACAGATTTAGAACAGTATGTTAAGCTGTCTTTACAATACCCACATGTCTTCAACATTTTCTTTTTTTTCATTAATATCTTTATATCATACACTGTACTGTACTACTTTGTACATTTTCATCCAATATGATTTTATAGAGCCACAGCTTGGCCTCTCACAGCCTGTATTAATGTAAAAGATTTGCAACCTATTACGTAAATATTAATATCTTTGTATTACATTATATATTATTGTATCTTGGTTCGATTTACCCATTGTTTGGTTAACACAGAACGCAAAATAAATATTTACATTTGAATAGTCTTGTCTCATTAGCGCGTGTGTGTAAGAATACTAATACTAAATACTTTTTAAATTATACATGAATTTTCTGGTATATATATACCGGGTGGGCCATTTTAATCGATCGACCCAAATATCTCGAAAAATATGGAAGATATGGAAAAATGTTTCAGACAAAAGTTGTATGGTCTAAAGGGGGACATAAGATGATGGCAATGATTTGACTTTGGATGGTCGTTTGAAGCTCACGTGAATGTCACCTTCAATTTCTTAAACAAAACCCCCTATATTGTAGTATATCGTTTGAAAGGGCATAAAATAAGAAAGATTTTGGCGCAAATCAGAGGTCGATACGTTGACCCGTTCGGGAGTTATTTAGGGTCAAAAATTGACTTTTTCCAACTTTGATTTTAAATAACTCCCGAACGAATCAACGTATCGACCTTTGGTTTGCGCCAAAATTTTTCTTATTTTATGCCCTTTTAAATGATATACTACAATATTAAGGGGGTTCCGTTTCAAATTATTGAGTTGGAGTCCCCTGGGACACTAAAAAATTTTAAGTAAAACCCCCATATTGTAGTATACCGTTTGAAAGGGCATAAAATAAAGCCGGGCTAGACTTCTATCCCCACCAAGCGATCAGTAGAAAGAGAGAGGACCAGATCCACGGCTATGTCTGCACCGCAGGTCTTCCGACGCGTGCTCTTACGGCAGGGGCCGGTCTATCTATATAAGTCTATGATATATATATATATATACTAAATACTTTAAATTATACATTGATATAACTGGACCAGTATTGTATTTGTTAATAAATATTACCTAATCTGTAACTGACACAATGAGTTTTCTGGAATTTTAATATATACATATACAATATGTATGTATATATGTATATATATATGGCGGATTTGGTGCCTGTCGACATTGTGATCAACCTGGCAAATAATTAGGTTGATTACAATGTCAACAGGCACCTAATGGCATGGAGGACCGCCGTACCGACACCATCCCGATTTACAACTGTTGCACCGGCCAGCAAAATCCTATAACTTGGAAGCAGTTCGCCGACTTATCGCTTAAATATTGCCGGCTACACCCGATGAACAATGTGCTCTGGTATCCGGACATTAGTTGCCATAGCTCCGCATGATAAACAAATTGTGCGTAACATTTCAGCACAATTTGTTTATCACTGCGGAGCTATGGCTACCTGCGTATATCTTACAATTAGATACTCTCACACGGCTCAAGGGCTCGCGGCCTATAAGTAATGGTCCGCGTGCAGACGAAACTTTGCAAAGCCACCAAGTGTTTGGAGTACTTCAGTACGAAACAGTGGATTTTTAGAGACGACAACGTGCGACGACTTGGTGAGCAACTCACAAGAAAACCCACGGAGGTGTCCCCCTCCGATTTTGATGAGCTTTTAATATGTTGTTGTCTAGACAAAAATAAGAGACACGTATTTTTTTATACGTGCCCATACGCATGTTTAGGGGGTGAAACACCCCTTCGAAAAAAGTCGGTTTTTCTCTTTCGGGCCGAATATCTCCGAAACTATAAGAGATAGAAAAATTTTCCAAAATGGAAATTAAATGGCTTCAAAAGTACTTTGAAATAGTGACAAAATAATTTTTTTATTTCTCTTATTTTTAAACATACCCCCGCCACCAACATTTTTTCAAAGTTTAAAAATTTTTTTATTACCAAATAAAAAGTTGTTTTTTTACGAATTCAACCATATATAATAGTTATGTTACGATAAACCATTTTTGAGAAATAATTACAAATGCCTCTGTACGCACACTATAAAAAATTTTTTGTCATTATAGTTCCAAGTACTTTTTAAACCATTTAATTTCCATTTTGGAAAAATTTTTTATCTCTTATGTTTCAGAAATGCGGCGACCTCACCGCACATGCCACATATACAATATTTTTTGTAATGCCTGTCGCGAAAGTTCGATTTAAGATTAAAAAATTAATTAAAATTAAATTCAAATAAGATAGTTCTATTTATCAAATAAGATGGTTTCGCACTTTTTGATAATTCATCAAAATATGTCATTAAGACATTTTCCGAAAATGAGGTTGTATTTTTAGATGCTCTCCATTCCATAAATTTTTCATAAATATTCATATATTTATCTCTCGATTTCTTCGGTAGTAAATTCTCTGGCAGATTCAGCTGCTTCTATGAGTTCCACCGGCATGGACGGTCTTGGACACTCGTTTTCTTTATCCATTTTATCCTTCTTGAATGATGACAGTTGTAACGAATTGACGTTTCGTCTCGCGTGAATTTTGTTACGTTCAAGTTTGTTATGTCAGTTGAAAATCGAACAAGAAAAATTATCAATCGTGAAAAAAAGGAGATTTTTTACACACTAGTGCGGTAAAGTAAGTCATAAAGGTGCTTTTTTCGCACTAGTGCGGTAAAGTAAGGCATACATTAAATCGTTGAGAAATAAGCCACTTTCTGCACGCTAAACAGCAATCGAAAATCGAACTTTCGCCACAAGCATTGCGAAAAATATCTTACACAACGTTTTGACTCAAAAATTTTGTCTTCTCAAGAGTGTTGAATTTTTTTGCGAGAGCTTCCTAATTACAATTATACACTTGAGAAAGACAAAAATTTGGAGTCAAAACATTGTGTAATATATTTTTTGCGTGTTTACATTAATGCTTTCCAAATTTTACAAGGTTCTGAGGAAAATTGGTTTTACGGACAAACTACCTTAACGTCTCTCTTCCGAAAGACAGAGCCCAGTTTCACCGCGCGACAGCCCTCCCTCGTTAAATTCTCGCGCGGAGGGGTGCAGTTTAGAATATTAAAATTCCTGTGATCAGGTGGACTCAAACCCGGTTTTTCGTGGTTACAAGTCTGGCACTTTACCACTAGACCACACTGCCACACGAATAAGTACACACTAGAACATGAGTAAGTACACACTGAAAAACTTATTAAAATAAACTAACAAATTAACTAACTATGTTATAACTAAAAGTTATAAAATAAATGTAATAATAAAAAAATTAATAGCTACAAAATTTTAGCAAATAAAAGATTTCCGGTTATTTATATAAAAGTTATTTGCAATTCCGATCATAAATCTGTCTTTCCAATCGTAATAATAATCATTTTTCAATTATTTCTCATATAATTTAAAAAATTGAATTCTTTATATATTCGCGTTTTTTAATGCATTATTATATAGACATATATAATTCAGATATTTATATTAGATATTTATTTGTTTCATATTAGAATTGTAGAAATTCGGTCAGATACATAAAATATACGATTTATAATTCTTATCGGTATTCAAATTAAATAGCCATATTTAATAAAATCTATATACGACAACTCAAATCTTTCATTTACTTATTATATAGATAATTAATAATTAATAAAAATTCCTATTAGTCATAAATTCATGATGATTTTTGCAGGTATCAAAAACAATGAAGCCTTTAGTGGATAAAAGAAAGAAAAAATTGCAGGACGCATTCCGAGAGAAGATGGGGCTCCTCGTCGACATACCAAAGCCAGGCTTCGGCAGCAGCAACGATGGAAATACCGCCAGACGTTTTTTTAAAAACCCTAAATTGTCTGCCAAAATATCTGGTAAATATCATAACTAAAGTACAGTTAATTATTTTAAATATGATCTCATAATCTGTAAGATGGTTAGAACATACCTAATAACTCAGTTTATCATTTTGTATATTATATTTTTAGGTATCGATGATTAGGCGTTTCAGCGTTATTCTTAAAGCCATGAGTGCTGGATTGCCAATAAACGTAAAAAATTTTGAAGTACCTATATTGCCTGGATACTGCAGAAACGTACGTAAAGTTGTACGATTGGTACTACATGCCTGCATCCGTTCACAAGATCTTGATTCACGGACCTGCTGTTATTCAAAACTTTATGGTGCCGATTGGACAGCTCAGTGAAGAGGCAGCCGAATCGAAAAATAAAGAATTTAAATTCTTTCGGGAGTATTTTACAAGGAAGAGCTCCCGAAAAAATACAAATGCGGACCTATTTAATAGACTCCTTCTGAGTTCCGATCCGCTTTTAAGCAAAATATCTTATAGAAACTTGGCAAAAGAAAAGAAGTCACAAATAGATCCAGAGGTGAACAATCTATTACTCATAGAAGAAAATCAGGCTGAAGGTAGTTGTTACTGTACATCTATGTATATTTGACCTCGCACTTACGATTACAAGGACAATATTAAACTTATTATTATATTACAGATCGGGCTCAACAAGAAGGAGAAGATGATGATGACGATTGCGATTACGAAGAGGAGGAGGAGGAGAAGGAGGAGCAAGAAGAAGAAGAAGAAGAAGATAATAATAATAATAAAACAAATGTCAAATAAATAAATAAATTTACCATGAAAACCAGCTTTTCAATATAATTGTAATTGACATACTTGCTAATAACATATAGTTTTCTAAGTCATGACCCCTGTGGCACTTTTTGGTACAGGGTTAGCGCCAAAACAACCTCAAAATTGGATTCAGCGACTCGAAAAACCCATTTGTTGATGTAATTAAAGTTGAAATGAGCTAATTCATAATTTTCAACGTTCTGACCCCCTATAGCACCTTTTGGTTAGGGTTGGAGCCAAAACAACCTTAAAAATGGATTCGCCATGTTTGAAAACTTAAGAAACACTCGATTTCATATATCTAATGGTTACTGTGAATAAAGTTCACCTTTTTCGGGAAATAGACCACTGTGGACTGCTGCAAAAAGCTAGTCTATTAAAAAATGTTTTTATAAAAAACAGAAACAAATTACAAACTAATTTAGTAAGAAAACGTTTATATTTGTAAAAAAAAGAGACATAAAATAAAATTATTGAATAAAAAATGCCGTACAATAAATATAAAATACAATAAATATAAAACACAAAATTGTTGTATTTAAACACACAGCTTAAAAAAGTTTAAAACAATAATATTAATTGTAAAATATTAATACAACTGACACACACACAGAAAAAAAAGAAGTGTCAAATCAACACTCGATATGCTTGTATATACACAAGAATATATAATCTTGAAATAAGATTATATTGCGTTAAACGAAGAAAATTAGTGTTAACCGAAGAATTATATAGTTGAACCAACGCAATATAATCTTATTTCAAGATTATATATTCTTGCGTATATACAAGCATATCGAGTGTTGATTTAACACTTTTTTTTTCTGTGCATTATTAAAAAATATTAATAAATAGATATTAATAAAAAGTATAATCTAAAGTAGATACAAATACTTCATTACTTACTTACTAAATTTAAATACAATATAAATTGGCCATGAGAGTCAAAACGCGGTACTTAGTGCGTGTTTAATTAAAACTGATTTATTTCGAGATACAAGATCCAATATTCCGTACGTTTCCAACATATTAACTGCGCGCTGATTATTTGTCGGACTTAAAGCACAGCTATCATTGGAACATTAGAAATTCCCTCTCCTTTCCCTAATCAAATCGATATCGATTTAATATTAAAATCACTGTAAAGAACTTATTGCGAAAAATATTACCCCAGCCAGGGTTCGAACCTAGAATCTCCCGCATTCCGTTTGGGCGTCTTACCAATTCGACTACAGGGGCATGTGGTAATATTTATCGCAATAACCGGTTATCCGGGAGATTCCAGGTTCGAACCCTGGCTGGGGTAATATTTTTCGCAATAAGTTCTTTACAGTGATTTTAATATTAAATCGATATCGATTTGATTAGGGAAGGGAGAGGAAATTTCTAATGTTCCAATGATAGCTGTGTTTTAAGTCCGACAAATAATCGGCGCGCGGTTAATATGTCGGAAACGTACGGAATATCGGATCTTGTATCTCGAAATAAATCAGTTTTGATTAAACACGCACTAAGTACCGCGTTTTGACTCTCATCGCCAATTTATATTGTATTTGAATTTTCGAGAGTCCTTAGGATTTTATATATTAATTACTAAATTTAATCTTCTTATTACATAACTGGTACTTACATTTAAAAAAAAAGTGAATTAAAGACTTAAATTTTATAATAAAATACTTACTCTTTTATTTACGCTATAATTAATTGCAAATTTTAAAAGAGCAGTCGAGAGAGACCACGCCTTTTTATACTTATTTCAGCATTTATTTTTTACTTTTTTTTGTACGCATTCCTCTGTTTCTATGTGTGTGCGTGCGTTTGTAAGAAACAAAAGAAATAAAAAATGGGGGTAATAAATGACTCATCTTTGAGGTTTTCACCCATTTTTCCCACACTTTGGCCGGTATTCATAGTCGGATCTTATATATTTAAGACCGTCTTAAGTACAATCTTAAGATGTCATGAACCAATCACAAAAGCCGTATTAGTATCTTAAGACTTTACTTAAGACGGTCTTGAAATAAGATCCGACTATGAATACCGGCCTTTGACAGCAAACGAATGATTCTATGACCAAAAAGCTATAAGAAACCATGCAAATTTTACATGTCGGCTTGAGGGCAAAAATCGGCCACTGTTTAACATACTCCTTTCTTTTTCTTCTGTTCTTATTCAATATCTTTTAAAATAAATTCAAGATAAGAGTGTTATATAATTACTTATACACATGTCTGATTAGCGGTTTTTTATATTCAATCAGACAGTTATAGACAATCAAATAAGCTATTTGTCTAACAATTTCCTTAAAATATTCTTTTTATTAATCCCGTGAATTACTAATCTGCTATTATAACTAATAATACTTATAATTAATTCTTAATATCTATAACTATGTACTAGCTTATTATCCTTTTTAGTATCTTCTCGTTCCGTTCTAGACAAAATACGAGTATTGGGTAATTAATCTGACATAGATTACGATTATTTTAAATAAAGAAATTTAAAACAGAAAAGTTGATATACTATTGGTTTCATGGCCAAGAAATCATATTATACAATATACAATTAAACTAATAAAAAATTTTTTATGTAAACGCCCTACCAAAAACGTAACTAAAAGAGAACCGTAAAAATAAGGCTTTATTATGTAAGAAGATTTGCATGCGACGTTTACTTTAACATCTATTTTTTCCACGTCTAACGGACGGAGACTTATAAAATCGCGAGCATGCCTCTAGGGATGATTACACCAAGATCCTTCGAGAACAATGCTGAGTGTACCGTACTTCTTGCTCATGGTACCGTACAATTGCCAGCTGCCTTGACAGACGAGATTGATGTAATCACCTATGACAGTCGGCTAGCGTATGTGCTGCCCACTTCTTCGCCCACTTCTTCGATACTCGACCTCCTTTCTTTCACATTTTGTATTTGCTCGCTCGTTTATCAAGAACACTTTAAATATCATTATAAGTTACGGCATCGAGTGCCATAAATTATTTGAAATACCTATTTGAGAAATTAATTGATCGATTGTCGTTTAAAAGAAATTTTCTTTATTCAAACTCTGTATATCAGGACACGTAAAATAAATAATTTAACTGCGATTTTTGCGAACAAACGATGTACGTAATAATAAAGAATAACGGAAATGAAGAAACATTTAGCAAATGGGGATTAAAATTCTAAAGGTTTACCTCCGAGGTCACCGATTTCACGTTCGACGAGCGGTACTTGCGCAAACATAGTCGGTCTAACATACCAATGAGCTACATAAACGAGTAACGTAGCGCAAGTTTTCGCGTATGTGTCCTGAAACCGTGAAGCGCTGCTTCCTTAACATTCGTGTCCGCGCTCTAACGCTCGGGACATTTAACTGTTTCTCGTTAAAATTAGCGGAAACAGGATCGTAAAACCTTAAGCCTCGTCGAGATCCCGTTCTCGTCATGGGGCGCGGAGCACCCGACAAACAACGACGAGTAAATTGTCACGGTCACGAGACGAGCAATATGGATAAAGAGAGAGAACCGCCGCGACGCGTAAAGTTCCTACGACGCCAGTGAGCCTGCTTAACGACGCTGCGACAAGCGATGGCAGGGTTAACGGTCTTTATTATTATTCCCGCCTAGTTAAATCGGCTACTGCGGAAAATTATTAGCTATACGCCTGTAATTTACGTGCGCGTAATTATAACGTTCAGGAATCGAGGAGGTAATCCGTGACTAAAATTGAAAATGTACAGAGATAAAACTTGTATTAAGATCCTAAAAACTCCAAGAGAAATAATTAAACATTTTTGTATACACTCAAACAACTTGGAGTAACAAGGCATTTGTGATATTTTGATACCCTATTTAGTTTAAAAAAATCTAAATAAAAGAATGTGAATCACTGAGACGCAGTAATATTATCGCTCAAGAAATATTTTCACGATGCTCCGTCTGATATCGTCTTGATCAAAGGAGACGGTTGTCGCTTCAAATATTGTCACGATGCTGGCGCGTCTCCCCTTTACATCTCAAGGCTGCTAAATTAAAATCGCCAGCGGGGCAGCTGTAAAATAAGAGTAACAATAATAACGATAATAATAATGCGACGTCTTGTTTATTACAACCTATCCGGTCACTCGAGTCCTCTCGAGTCCGCTCCAAGTCGCGGCATATATGTATATTTCGCAAGACACGACTCCACTGATTACTGGTGGGGAATATCCGCATATCATCGAGCGGACGACACGTCCTCCATATTTACGAAGTATCGTACACGATATACGCTGCCACTCGATTTACCTATACAGGCCGAACGACACGCACGTCGTCATCCTTCGCGCTGCTTAGGGCGCGTGGGCCGGTTAATTGAGTAATGAAACGCCCGCGTGCGCGGCGTATACGGCATGTAGCCGTGAGCCGGATCATCGCTTCGTTCCGAACGGCAGCGGCAGCGGCGGCCGAGGGCCACAGGACAGGACCCCGCGAGAAGAAACGAGCGGATTGCGCATCATGCATCGATTTAAGCGCGACCGGACGGATTCAATAACTCTCCCGTGGTCGAGAACGGCCGAGCCGTTCCAAGGTATTCCGGTTAAACGTGCGTGGCAACCGATATTTACCAATCTCATTATCGGCGGAATTTATGTTACGATGCATGCACGACTTTTCCAGACTTTCTCGCCGCCGTTACAACACGGACGAGCGTCTGTCAATTATGAAAATTATTCGAACGGACTACCAGTTTCGTATCTCTCTACCTATCTAGCGAAAACAAGACACTTTAATGAGCTGCATGTAAATGTGCCGCGAATTTTTAACGTTCTATCCTAGACTCGGTACCACCGTTAACCCTTTAATACCCAGCATGACCGGTACGCAGGTGTCCGTTAAATGGTCTCTCCGCTCATTTGTATTCCCCGCGACACGAGTTGTGATTTTCAAGAGTATTTAAGATATATGAATGTTATTAACGGCTATCTTAGCAATTTATAGACAGTTTAAAGAGAACGGCGGTTCTTGATAATATCCGTGCAGGATATCGCGCCATTAGTGCATAGACATCTAATAGCAGTTTTTCTTAACGCCGGTCTTTCTTTAACGATAATGACGAGAGGAACTATCTTGTATACGTAAAAAAAACAACTCTGCGATATTTTGCACAATATAAACTTTCTACTTAATCAATTCCCTAAAAAATATAATATTTTCTTATTGTTTATTTTTGAATTGATGTTTTATCTGACGATCACATAGTTCTTCTTGTAGCGCAATGGCTTAGAGTTCTTTGATGAATTTAATTATCGTCCTCTGTCTTCGCATTACTTGCAAATCATCGTGGCGGTGAGTTAGCTGTAATCGCGCACGTCGATCAATATAGCAAGGCATTCAATGACTTAACAGCGAGGCACGCGAGAGACACGGTATATATTCTCCAGAGAATATAATCTAATAGAAGAAATGGACAATGGTAGATAATAAAAAGAGAGTACATAATAAAGCGCTAACATTAAAGACAAAAGTTATACATGAAAATTATTTAGGCAATATATGGCACATTTAGAACCTAATAATAAATTGCGTAAACCTTAATTAATCATAAATTTTATTGACCTAATATAAAAATTAGAGCTGTTACTCTTCGACAGCTTCGAAGCTTCGAAGTTTTTTATACGAAGTTTTTATAAAATATTTTTATTTGGATTTTATAATATAATTTTATAAATATCTACCTATTGCACTACTATGTATTACTATTACTATTATATTAAATTAATAATTGTATAACAATTAATATATATTAATACCGTTAAGATATACAATCAATAAACAAAGGAAAGAGCCATTTACGGTCCAAGCTTGGATCTTACAATTAGATAGCTTAATAATATTTCTATATTATACGTGTATTTTCCAACATATTAAACTGCACGCCGATTAATTGTCGGACTTAAAACACAGTTATTATTAAAACATTAGAAATCCCCCCTCCCCTCACTAATTAAATCAATACGATTTAATATTAAAATCACTGTAAAGAACTTATTGCGAAAAATATTACCCCATGCCAGGATTCGAACCTGGAACCTCCCGTATTCCGTTCGGGCGTCGTACCAATTCGACTACCGAAATATGTGGTATCAGGTATAATATAGAAATATTATTAAGGTATCTAATTGTAAGATCCAAGCTTGGACCGTAAATGGCTCTTTCCTTTGTCTATTGATTGTATATCTTAACGGTCTTAATATATATTAATTGTTTATTCACTCGCCTGAGAAAGACGTTCAAATTATTGTTAGCTGGTTATTGCGATAAATATAACCACATGCCCCGGTAGTCGAATTGGTACGACGCGACGCCCGAACGGAATACGAGAGGTTCCATGCAGGTTTGAACCCTGGCATGGGGTAATATTTTTCGCAATAAGTTCTTTACAGTAATTTTAATATTAAATCAAATTGATTTAATTAGGGAGGGGAGGAGGGATTTCTAATGTTCCAATAATAACTGTGTTTTAAGTCCGACAAATAATCGGCGCGCAGTTTAATATGTTGGAAAATACGTATATAATATAGAAATATTATTAAGCTATCTAAGATCCCAGCTTGGACCGTAAATGGCTCTTTCCTTTGTCTATTGATTGAATAATTGTATAATTTTAATTTTTTGAAGCTTTGAATGTTGAAGTATTGAAACTTCGATCTTCGAAGCTTCGAAACTTTGAAACTTCGATTTTCGAAGATTTTTGTCGAAGCTTCGAACTCCGAATATCGAAGCCTTCAAAGCAAATCACCAGCTCTAATAAAAATAATAGTCCACTGTGTAAATAGAGAATATCAACATCAGTCATTTATATTTAAAAATTAGAAAAGATGAATCTTAAGCTTAATAAAATAATCTACAAAACTTTATTCGATTTCTGCTAATTGACATCTTTCTTGATATTAAATAAACTTAAAATACGCAAAGGTAATCTTACCGAAGTAATCTAATCCCACCATATGGTGTGTATTTTCCTGGGAAGATTCAAAACATGCGTTTCATGACGATGATATATGAACACATCAGTCTTATGATCCGCAGGAAGAGATCGGTCGGCATAGCCAAGAATGAATAAAAACGATCATCGCTTCGAGGCATCGATTTTCTGGTCAGACTCGATGAGCATCGGACGCTGACGATGCAGTTGGATAACAAAGTCGCGTATCGTATGCGTAACGCGTCATGCCTTGTAACACTGATAGGGCCTTGCATTTAATTAGCGCCGAATGTTACTATGAGCGCACGTAGATAATCTAATGGATGTGTTGCCACCCATGAATATTTCCGGGTCACAAGACAAAGCAAGAATATCATCAAACGACAATTATCTACCTGTATCAGAGAAAGAGAACCTGCCTGTATCAAACGAATTAACTGTTTCAAAATCGGCTATATCGATCCTCAAATAAGATTTATATTTTCAGACTGCAATTATCGACGACATTTTTCTATATAGTATATAGCATGCAGTTTACTATATAATTACGAAATTTTTGCGTATTTCACATAATGTGTTACATACACACATTATATGTATGTATATTGCATTTATAATTGTATTATATTGTCCAAACAAAATTTCATTATTCAATCATTTAAAATAATTTAAAAATGTAATATCAGAATACTTTTTATAACATTAATATCCATTAAATATATTAATATTATGAAATAAAGTTATTCATGTAATAATTATTAAAATATGTAACTTATTTGAAAACTTTTTTCATAAAAAGTGGTTCTGTTATGAATATTACAGATCTTGTTTTATTCTATTTTTGGAGCAGCCGTCTATTTTGTATAATACTCTATCAATCTACATATCTAATTCTTATTTCCAGATATTCGTTTATCAAGTCATTAGATTAACTACAATTTAATTTCCCGACGTCATATGGGCGAATTAGGAAGAAGACATATAATCTTCAAAAGAGTCGTTACCGTCCGTCACGGCGACTAACAAGTTAACTCACCGCGCAGCTATCTGTTACTTTATTACGTACGTACTTTCTGGAAAGAGCGTATCTGCAGAGTCATTTTCGGCGATGCATCTCAAGGCACTCGTTTTCCACGTCCCATTGCGAGCGACACAATAGTAGAAATAATCTTTGCCCGCGGTCATTGTCTATGTACTGCCGCAGACTTGGCAAGCGCTGAGTCAAACGAGAGACCATTCGTTGATCGTGATACCGACTATAAACCTCGCGAGCGAACTTGCGTATATTATTAGTCCGGCGAGAGAAGGTCGTATAAACGTTTCCACAGGTGACGTCCCGACATCCCGATGCTCCGAGCGTACATGAACTCTATACTTTAATCGGCTCGTTTCGTCCCTCTCTCATTCTCTAGCCCTGGCATCGCTCACGTTTTTCTCGCTTTTCGTCGTTGCCCTTTCCGCGTCTCCCTTTTCTGTCTTTCTCTTTCTCTTCGCGTCTTCGATGTGGCACATCGAGAGGCGCCCAAGAGAGTAAGTACACGTACAGAACGATCTCGTTGTGTGCAGATGACACTGACCGCTGAGGAAGGTTATCCTCCAATTAATCGAGCATCGCAATGTACTCCGTCAGTCGTTGCCCTTCAATACACGTCGAGGCGTGAAATTACTCCTCGAAGATGGATCTCTGTGATTATTAACGCGCCTCACCTTGCCCCATCGCGCTCCTCAATCCGTGAAATATGCAAATCTACTGCCTATACGTTTCTGCGATTACATTTGTTTCCAAGGACCTTGAGACATGCGCATCTCGAAATCTCACAAGTGAAAAACAAAGAAAAAAATCCTCATTTTTGCATAATAATTAATTAATGACAGCAATAACAATATATTGTATTGCTTTATGTATCGCTAATTAAAATTAGGAAATAGATATTTAGTTTTATGAGCACAAGTTTAGTAATTCCCACTTTTATGTATCACTTTCCTTTTCTTTAAAATAAATTTTTTGTCTCATATTTTTGTCAGTTGTTAAGATTCAAATAATTATTAAAAATATTGGATTATTGGAATATTTCCATGAAATAATAAATTGAGATCAGACAAAATAACGATAGAAAATAGGAGAGCCTATAACACTGTATGATGCCAGAATGGGGCAAGAATGCAAAATTTCCGTTACTCAAGATCTAGGATCTCTCGTCACCTCGATTAAGAGTCACGTTTCGATGAGACCGTAGAAATAAATCGTGACTGCCAGTAAAGATCACGTGAGGAACGTCACGATTCTCTATAAGCGTTATAGACTTAGCGCACTTACTTGCGTCTTTCTCTACTATCGCAATCGTGATATTGCACATTCAGCATCCCGACATCAGACGATCTTTCGTTTACTAAATCCACGGTATTAAGTAAATATAAATACACGGAATCTAAACAGATTTCAGCTACAGTAAACCTTATATGATGAATATGAACGTCACGTGTCGTATACCTTTGCGACGGGATAGAAATTTTCATTTGATCCGAAGTATTCTAACAGACGGGGAAGGAATATATAAAGGAGCGACGCACGAGAATTCTGAATTCTGACTTTAGAAGACGTCACACACGGCGGACATAATTACTACGTGTACCTACGCAGGTATCGCCGCTACACCTTCATCATCGAAGAACGAGATGGAGGAAAAAAATAGTTTGATCAACGGGTAGGCGACTGCGCGTATTATGACTCACGTCTATCACGTTGAATCCTTTAGGTACATGAGCTTCACTCATATTCCTTCGAATACTGACGAGGCCTATCTAGACCTCGCCCCGCTCGCGGTTGCAGTCGGGCTGACTTGGGCTTCGGAGGAGCGGGACAAGCCGATAATTTAGCGGTTTTGTTACTTCTGGAGTAAGCGCCGCGTTCGCCGGCGCTATGCACTCCATGCGTTTTACATGTATTAAAGCCACCGTGCGCGAATCGAGACCCTCTTCTCCTGCTTATTCTCTGAGACGCGGTAGACGCCACTGCAACCTGTAACTGCTTGGCCGCAGCGGTTTTGTCTCGCTCGGTTTCGATTTCTACGCTTCTTTAACGCGGTCCTTCCAACACTCTCCAACACTCTCCAACACTCTCCCTTCTTCGCTTCGGTCTTTGTAGCGGCCGGCATTCGAACGGGAACGGGATATACTTTTTCTTCGTTGCCGAAGCGCAACGATTATACAAAAGAGTACTTCTTCCTTCGTTACACTGACTGTATAGTTTTCGTGCATCACGGCGCGATCTCTCCTCGCGGAAATACTAACGACCCAAGTTGCTGCCTCGCGCGCCAGTAGGGCGAGAGGGACTTTTGTTGCAGCGCGGACAAGAACCCGTTGCATATAAACGCCCAGGAAAAATAGAGTACAACGAATAATCTTCATGGCCCCGACGGGGAATATCTATTAAAGCGTCCGCGCCTCGCGGAGAATTAACGGCCGCAACAAAATCGCCCGGAGCCGAGAGGGAGCGTCACGATTTCCCATTCACGGTTTTGCACGATCGCCATTACCGTCGCGCACCCGCGACCGCGCCGCGCGATTCCACACATCTGGATAAGAGCGCTCGTTGCCGCACTTGCGAGTAACGGCGAATCCAAGGGGTGCGATATATTAAGAAGGAGAGAGAGAGAGATGGCCAATACCGTTGCGCCAAGAGATCGGTCGAAGAAACGAGGGCGACCGTGAATTGCAATTCGCGAATCGAGTACATGGCGGCGAGTCTCTATCGCGGTATCTTGTTAGATCGTTTCAGTAATGCCAGATGAAATGCCCTCGATCGATTCGCCTCGTGTGCCAATCGATCCGGCTGTACCAAAACCGGATGCGTCTTTTTTTTTTGTCGAGCCTTCTCGTCACGCTTGTATAACGAGTTTAAACAAGTTTAATCACGTTTCCTACGCAAAAGTCGATTTCACGGCAATATGAACAGGCGAGAAATTGTGCACAGCTGTCTAAGTTGTAACGACTTCCTTCTCGTTTCTCTGTTTACTGTATTTGCTATATTTCTACGTTTTTACCACGAAAGTGTTCGCTGAAACAATAACAAAGTTATTAAAGATCATTAATTGAGATGCAGCGTATGATTAAGTAGAACGTTCATTATTGTAAATTTTTAGCATTTAACAGCTACTTGGTACTTATAAAGTAATTCAATCTCATTGTGTTTGCATGATGCTTCGACATGACAAGATAGATGAGAACAGTTGCTAATTGATTTTATCGTTAATTACTTGCCAAGGAATACACGTCTGATCGACACAATGTAATAATTATTAATGAAATAAAAATTAATTAGAAACCTACCTGCCAATAACTGCGTATTTATTTGATAAATGTTATGATAAAATTGGCAAATATAATATCTTAAACAAAAAGTTTCTTCAAAACTATAATTGAATTAAAATTGAATATTATAATTAAATTTTCTTCTGCAAAAAAACAACATGAATATTATATAAAAACATAATATTGATAAAAATTTCAATGTTAAGTAAAGTATTTGCTGGAAAAAGAAAATATACTTTCCAGTACTTTCTTCCGTCAAATAAGAAATGTGTTAGCGGGAAACAATACATCATTTTGCAAAAGATAAAAAATACAATCGAGAAACAGCGTGTAGTAAGGAGAAACGTGAATAAAGATAAATTATTTGTCTATATATCAAGCATATTTCCTTCTGCTTATCAATAGAGAAACATCTAACGCAGATGATATATGGTATATAAAAGAAGAATCTATTCGTCGTTTGGTAGCGCACGGATCAGTGGATACTTAACGCCATTTCACACAGGTAACACTTGAACAAGCATTGTTCTTTCGCGGCATTGCTCTCCCACGCCTCGTTTCATGGCAGCTCGGCCAGAAAGAGAAAGAAAAAAGATGAGAAGAAAGAGAAAAGGAGAGAGAGAGAGAGAATCCTCTTAAATTTCTTACCTATTCTCCCTCGGGGTTGTATGTGCCATCCATTCCTTACTCTTGCGCTAACGCGAGCGAAAGCGCGCGTATATGCATGCGCGCCGCGCGCGATTCACAAGCCCGCCAAGAAGACTTACGAGCTCTCTTCTCGGTTAATGGAATACGCGCGCACAAGAACGATGGACCCTCGCGACTGGACGGCCAGTCCATTTAATTACCTCGCGTCCTATTCCATCTCGCGGAGGCACGACTCGTCGACATCCACGACGGGGGGAAGAAGCGAGAGCGATAAACGCGGAAGCAGCTTGCATCGATTTCTGGTTATTAAAGGCATCTTTTTATTCGTTACTTCATTCTCGTGCGTGTAATCAGGAAGATTGAAAAGATAGAACGCTCACTCATGCCGAATACGAGAGCCGAATAACAAAAGTTGCCGCTAACCTGCCCGGTTGTAAACGGAAAGAAACTTTTAGGGAGTTATTACGTACTTCTCTCCCCGGAGCGTAGGGGGAGAAGTTTCCGCAAGCATAAACCGAACGCAAACAACGCAAGACCGATGAGGAGGCGTCTATAGGAGAGAGGTCGTGACTCGACGAAGAATCGAGAAATCGTTTCCCGTTGTACCTTCCTTATGGCTTTCCACTTCCATCATCGGAATGTTCACGGTAGCGAGAATCAGAACTGTGAGAAAAGCGCGAATTCTTTGAAAATTATTGCCTCGTAACGACGTGTCGGCTAGCATATAAAACAACATTTCCTAAAAATATTGGAAACGCAACTCATGTCATTTATCAGATTTGCGCAAGAAATCGCGTCAAGACTAATCTTTATCGAGAAATAAAATTGCAAATGTATAATTAATAGCTGTGTCTTCAAATATTCATTTACGTATCTTACAGTAGGCTAAAAACCAAAATGAATAAATATACTTGTAAGACCATTTGTGCGATTGCCGTGAAAATTATCTACGTAAATGCGTGACTTATAAGTTAACCCTTAAATTACCCTTAATTTATCGTAGCATATTGAGTGTTTTTTAAATAAATAATAACTGCTTAAAAATCCTAAAGAATATTTAAAATATTCTTTACTAATTTGAACCCTTTTCACTCTTTGAACCCTTTTTTTACAATTTTTGTCCTAACGGACAATCAATGATGTACGTGCAGAAAAGACCCTTTACAGTTGTGCATAGCCGCGCGTTTTTAGTTCAAACTTCATAAAGGACAGTACACGAAGCATCGAAAGTCGTTTTGCATATATGCAAATCTGCGCATTTAAGGGTTAATCAATATATTTTTCATTAAAAATAACGTTAGTATCTATAATTCCAAACAGAAAAATTGACAAAATCTGATTTTTTTTCTTATATTAAAAACTGCTTCTGATAATGATTAGTACCAACCTTACATTTCACAATCTATTCTTTGTTTTGTTTTTAATATATCTCTTGATTATAAACCGGAAAGTTAAAAAAAGACAATTTAGTTGTTGGGAGCGTTAATAAGTACCGATCGGGAATAAAAAAATCAAATTTCATGTAGCAATCTGCGCAGCTATTTTCACAAAACGTATCTCGAATAAGTGAGACAGACGCGTAACGGCAACAAACGAGATACCAACCAGACGGAAAAAATTTAAGAGCCTATTACTGAAGTAAAGATATAAATCGGAAGGTATATCGTATATTATACCGAGGATCTAAAGGGGTCTTATTGCAGTCTCGATCGCGTGAAATTTCAGATACCGCTTTATCGAGACGCATTATATTGGCAGCTTCGAGAATTGGTAACCTTGAGAAGAGCAGAAATATAAAGATTATTGTTTCACGCGCGCTCAAAAAAGAGCGCCGAAAACGCAATCACGAAATACTCGCGGACGAAAAAAGGAACGTTCTATTCTGAAAAGGTGCGTCTTCGGAGGCGGCGATTGCAACCGGGACTATCGCGGATCGCCTCTCAGAGTCTGACTCGTAAAAAACCCGTGTAGCCTCATCTCCTATGCCTATATAAATGGCGATGTTATTGGCAAGTCAGCGATCGGCAAACAACTTACCGTGAGACCTGAAAGAACTCAAATCTGTAGATTGCAGCGCATCTTGCACGCTTAAGTACCACTATACTTAAGATGAATGTTTCCATGTTTTTTATTTAATTTTTATCGCATTGAAGAATTAATTTCTTATTGTTAGATGAATAGATCCTGCTTGTAGTAATATTTGTTTATAGACATATTGCAAGAATATATTACGTTAATATATACATCTCTGTATATATATTAACACTAGAACTACTAAGGAGGTCAAAATGACTCGTTTGACGTTTTTTAATAATTTATTGCTCATTTTTAAAACATCTTAATTTCTGAAATTTTCCCTGCAATTTCTAATGAAATTACATAAATGATTAATTTTATTAATTTGTTTTCAATCTTTCTCTTTTCTTTTCTAACAATAAGATTTCTTCGGTAGAAATAAATATAGATTAGTCTCCGGTGGTTTTAGTATTAATTTACAAAATAAAAATTTTATTAATAAATTATTTTTTTTAAAGCGTGTATAAATAAAAACAAAAGTTTTAAAATAATATTATAATAAATATAACTAAATATAAATATATTACATAAAATTAAACTACAACTCTTGAGACAAAAAATTCGAATGATTCTTACCCAAGTTTTTCGAAAAATTCGAAATAGAAACATTTGAATTTCAAGTTTGGAAAGTTTATACATTTTAAACAAACCCAATATATATAGTCAAACTATCCTATAACCATTTACGAAGATAAATTTAACATAATATTAAACTAAATCTTTCAGCCAGTATCTCACATCTTTTAAAAAACGAAATAACCACTCAATGTTATCCAACGGAGAATTGCTTTCTCATCAGGCATGATTTTACTTATTACACTTATACTATTCCGATGATTGAAAAAATGTTCGTAATGCCGATGAAATCCCAAACTCATCAAAGTTGCGAAGAACGTTGTGCGTTCTTTCGGAAAAAAATCGGCATGTATCTCCGTCGATTAATCGCAGCGAGGATTATCAGGTGCACCGACCATTTTATCGGAGACGATGCGGATAGACGCTCGCGATGGGCGGTCTGACAGTTGCTACCAATGCAGAACTGAACCAACAACGTAAGAAGATCGGTAGTGAGTGGTCGGTGGTCGCTGCCGTCTTCAAGGTCTTTCAACTAGGAAACGATCGGCTTTGCCTATACCTATTAGCTCGCCGGATAGGAAAGTAATTACTGATGCATAAATCCGCCGATTGGAAGCCCTACGGCGAGGAAGCATAACGGCACGAGAAAGTGGCGTCTCAGAGCGTCGCGGTCGCTCGTAATTCGCGAGGTGCAAGTCGTGTCACGTACGAGCCGACCGTTTTGCGCGTCCCGGCGGCGAAGCAGGAAGCGTCCGCTGGATTATCGGGATATAATCCTGGATAATTGCGGGTATTCTACTCCGATCCTCAACTACTTAATTAGCGCTGGAACCCGGCTCGTACGCCGGAAAGGCCCACGCGATTCCTCGTGGACGGTAACGCCTACCCAAGCCGTCGCGGTCGCCCCGTGGAAATCGCGGATGTTGCATTCTCTTATTTTCTACCTGTTTTCTTCTTCATCCAATAAAATCGATAATAAGATCGAAAACGATATATTATATTTACCTGCTAATAGCAAGCGTTTGAAATACGGTAGGTAAAGTAAAACGCGGTTATATAAAAATCAGCACAGCGGTCTTTAGTTTTATCTTAAAAAACAAATGTTATAAGTTGTTATATATCTAAAAAATTATTATAATGTAATTAGCTGTTGTAGTGTTTTATGTTTTAAACTATCTACGTAGAAATTTAAAAACAATTTTCAAAGATTTTTCTATTATTTGCAGTACTGGCACCTTTTATAGTACAAAGAAAAAAGCATTGAACATAAAAGTAGATACTAATACAAATAAAGTTAACAACCAAATTTTGGAATTTCGATATAATTAATAAACTGATCTTGACTCTTATCCCTAAAAATTCTGAGGTTTTTGATACATTTTTAAAAAAAATTCTGACAGTTAAATGTAAAATAAAGAGATCCAAAGACGTATGCCAACTTCGAATTTTTTGCGAATAATTAGACACTAAGTTAACAAGTTTTTTACTTTAACAAGGATCACAGTACAAATCATAATGCTTGTTATAATTGTTAAGGCTAAAATTTTTTAATTTCGTTTTATCGTTTTATATATTAATTGTCGGTACGTATTTTTGATTTTATCAGTAATGGTAGCAATAGTTTTCACGCGTTTTCGTAAGTTAATAATTTTCTTCTAGAAAATCTAACGTTTTTTCTAGAAAACTATAAATAACGTGTTTCAACTCTAATTTTATAGCTGTCAATTCTGCGCCAAATATATCATTTGTACGGTAGTATCAAGAGCTATCCAAAAAAAATTTTTTTATCTCAAAATCTTTTTATACAGGGTGTACCAGACCTAACGTATCACCCGTTAATAGCAGATTCCTGAGATCATTTGGAGACAAAAATATTAATGCCAAAATGTCGAGGCTGCCAAATTGTCATCCCGATATTCGTCGGTCTTGCAAACAGTGTACAAAGAAATAAAGTGAATAATAGTTTTAAATATTTTTATCGAGTTGAGTAAAGTGTGGAAGAGCTGTTTTGACATGCGACGTCCCTGAATACGTAAAATTTTGACAAGCACACTAGTAAACTTTGAACCTTTCCCGTTTAAACATTGTAGCAGCCTTGACATTTTGGCATTAAGATTTTCTCGTCTCCAAATGATCTCAGCAATCTACCATTAACGTGTGATACGTTAGGTCTGATACACCCTGTATATAAGTTTTTAAATTTTGCAAATTTTTTATCTATATAAAAATTATATATGCAATGAGTATATATACTTTTTGTGTTAAAGTGCATAATCATTTTCTTTCTCATACTTATAGCAATCTTTTACACGGTATTTTGTGCGTAGAAATAAAAAAGTACTGTTTGAGATTTAAAAAAGCATGCGTGTGTGAAGGATCGTTTACCGTAATGAACGCGCATTTATGGCGTGCGCAAAAAATACACGATCAATGAACAGCATCGTTAATCCGCACGTCTTTCCATTATAGTTCAAGATAAATCTAAGTACATGCACCGTTGATTAATCTAACTAACCAAAGCGCTCAAGCAACGCGCGGTTTCATTGTCGATCCAATTCTGTCGATTGCTTTAATGCTTCGCGTCGTTGATTGAAGAAAGGAAAGCTCAAGTCACGATCGGTATCGTACTGAGAAAGTTCAATCGCTCGTCCTCGATGATCACGCTAGCAGAATTGACCGACCGGAAGAGAAGAGTAAACACACCGTAACAAAATCTAATACAGCGAATCGATCCATAAACATCTAAATGTGGTATATACAAATAAAAAAATATTTAAGGAGAATCTGAAGTCGCTCTTAAAAGAGATAAATAAAATGCACTGAATTACATACTAGGTACCAAAGTGCAGATAAATCGCCATTTGAGATGCTATATACGTAATCAAAGTAATATCGGCGCTCCGGAAGAACATTGACATAATTGCAAAATTTAGTCATTCTTAGTTAGATCACTGGTTCCAGAAATATCATATAGACATCCAATAAAACAAAATTTAATCAAAAAAAGAAAAAATTTAATTGAATAAAATGTTGAATGCCAATTATCCATTTCAGAACAATGACGTAATTGAAGGGGGAGGGGTAATTCATGGTAAATTTTTATATAATCCCCTTTTTACTACTACTCGCTAACAATTGCTTTAGTACCAATCTAATTGCATACTTATTCTTTGTTTAATCTAATTTTAGTATAATATGTACATACTTGTTTTTTCGTTCTCCTGCAAAATTACATTTTTTGCAGTTGTGTCATTGTTCTTCCGGAACGGCGATATCATTGATTTGACAGCAATCATAACTAATAGCATACACACATCTAACAGCAGCTGAACAGAATCAAAGCTGTGAGTTATCGGATAAAGTAATATGTTACCTTCTTCGCAATCTGAAAACTTGTTCACTAACTCACTTTGTTTCAGCCAACTCCACGGCAGGAAACTTGAACGTCTAAACGCCTTTGTTGCGCACAAATTTCTAGCTTCAATCCGCTTCATCCCCCCATTCAATCCGCCATATATCCGCCGTATACCACATTATACCAGATGAATAATAAATCAGCGCGATGAATAATAAATGCGCGCATCGGAGAACCGATAATTCCGCGACACCCGTTGGGTTAAATAAAGCTAACAAACCGGAGAGTTTCGTTTAAATCATTCCCAGCCTATAATTTATGGCGCGTCTGCGTGGACTTCTTAACGTCGAGACGACGACCACGCAGACGTAACTTACGGCGGGTTGTCGATTTTTTGAATCCCGCTACTTAGTTGGCCGCAAGAAAACACTGCTGCACGTTCTGCATCATTAGCTACGCCGTGCTCCGTAGTGCACCGTCGTGCCCATAGTGACGCGGGGAAGAAAAGCGCGTTGCGTCGAAGATCGTCACGATTTGCGGGGGAATCATCGCGTGCAACGTAGGCTCTCGCTTCGAGAGCATACTTGGTACTTCAGCATTGCAACTTCACGGATACATGTATATATCTTATACATTTCGAAGCACTTCCGGAAATTGAATGTAGGATATCCATTATTGAATAAAGAAATGCCATAATATCTAGAGTGAAATATAGAGTGACATGCAAAACTATCATATCTTTTTCTTTCTTATACTCTACGTATAATTCTATTATATTATTTAGTATTAATCCCACACGGCCTATATCACTACATTTTAAATAAATTATAATGTAATCTTAGTGTAAATTCTTAGTCATTTTACTATTGCAATGATTATTCGAAATTTAACAAGTTTCTAACGCAGACATATTATCTATACATACATTTTTTTTTATTTCTATACGCTTCAATCTTTCTATGTACCTAATAAATATTGTCAATTTTTCTTTTTATATTCGATTTGCTTGTACGTATTTTTAGAGAATTAATCACAAGATAACTAAATCCATCTATTCAGTCATTTAATTATGGACTTTATTCCATACTCATCAAAGAAACTGCCCCCATTTGCGATGATGGAACAAACCGTGTAACCTCATATTACGATCGACAAAAAACCGTGCAGTCTCTCTTGAATGACTGTCGAACCCCTTCTATGACTATCAGCTTTTTGCGAGTCGCACACGTGTCGCCAGATTCGAGACAGGCAATGCGAGCACAATAGCCTCCTCCGCGCGAGTAAATTATCGTGGCTCTACGTGGAGGCAGCCGGTGGGAGATTAATTTCTACGCGCGCACGTATTTTTCCCTACAGCGAATCGTAAAAAAGTCACGCTCGCGTATATATTACGATGGTTGTAGTGGTGCGCGCTCGACGGATAGATAGATCCCCCTTTGCCGTGATCTATCGTACAACCACGGCAAAGCAAATCGCCATCGCGCATCATGGGATGGATGGAATACGTCCCCGAGGCTCTCTTCGCGTCCTTAACAACCGAATGACCAAGACACGTGGATGTATATGACCACCTCTACTGCCCGCTCCATATACCCCCCTGTTCGTATACCTCGGTATACGCGAGGAGACCCACGGTGAATCTCCAACGCGGCTCGCACGCTTCCACTCTTATTCCCGTCCTGTCACGACCAGTCGCATCATTAGGCCATCCGGTATTACAAATGACGTTGAAGGGACTCCCCAGGCTCCTCCACCTCTTCTTTGTACTCCTGTTCTCCCGCCCCCTCGCCCAACCCGTCGCTCTGTCTCACTTTCCCATTCTCATTTGTCCCCTCTTTCTCTCTCGCTCTGTCCCATAGGATGCAGCGGGGACACGGCAAATCTCCTCCAGCGCTTCCCCGCGCCGGAGTCTATATCTCCAGCTGGTTGCCGAGTCAATCCGGCGAAACGTCGTTTTAACTGGATCGTACGAACGCCACGGCAAAAACCGACAAGCAAGTCATAAGCATTTATGAGTTTCTTACCGGCGATAATAAGTTTGGAACGATTGCTGTTTGTATCATTGCGCGAGGTGTACTGCGTCCATTCCTGTTCTTCTATACCCGATGACATTCTTGGGACGGCCGTCTCGCGAATGGGGTATGCGTATGTCGAAAGAGAATCGTGCACTGACGTATTCCCGTACCTTATTTGCACCTTCTTTTTCGCCGATCAACTGACATTTTAACATATACAGATTCTGCTTTACGAGATTTATTAACGTGAAAACGAACGCCGATCTATCCCCGCGTCGTCTGACCTCGACCAACTTTACCTACTGCCCGCTCATACAATCGAAGATCCGACTGGTCCCCATAATAAACGATCATATCACTGTAATACATATATCACTGCATTAGCCTTCGTGACAGTCATGCACACGCGCCGCGGTTCGTAGAAATCGTGTGAGATCCGTGATGTAGGGAACGAAAAAATGAAAGAACAACCATTCGCATTCTCCCGTCGGATACTGGCACGCGGTTTCTCTCTCTCCTTCTCGCATTCCACGCGCCGTGGACAAAACCGCGTCTATCGTAATTTCCGCAAAAAGATCATTCGTAACGATTGCTCTGTAACGACAGCCGCGTCAGGAAGATTTAAATCCTATCTACCATGCGTGTGTGACAGCACACGCGTATAGTCAATATCATGCAGCACGCGATCGATTTTGACACGAGCAAGTAGCTCACGCTTGACGGTGGTCAGGCGGATAAAGAAAAAGGGAAATGAGAATGAGAAGAAGAATGAACGTGAGAGAATCCGCGGAAGAGAGATAAGAAAGAAAGAGGAGCAGCGAGAAGCAACGTACGGTGGACAAGCGAAAACAGTGAGATGCAAGAAGGAAAGGTCAAGCAATGTGTGGAGATAAGATGAGATAAAGTCGGCTGTAAGGGCATAAAGCTGGTATATACGAGAAGAGAGAAACAGAAGGGGAAAGGCGTTTTATTACAGCCGGAGATATGACTCCCGGAGGATAACGACGTTACGGTGACCAAGGAAATCACGTCGGTTATATATACTCCTAGAAAACAGATGTAGATAACACGAAAGCGAATTGTGACGAATTTACAATGTTTCTCGACTGACATGGTTGTAAGAATATAAGCAATGCTGAAAGATAACCAGTACAACAAAAATGGACACAATTTTCGTAAAAAGTAGGAATATTCTTGTCTGAATCACAATCTCATAATTTTCGTAGACAAAATATATACAAAAGAACGGATTTTTACAAAGCGTTAAAATGTTTTAAGAATGCATAAAATCTAACAATAGGTATAAATTAGAATTAATGTGTAAAGAAAATTTCTGTTTTTTTTTTTTTTTTTTCAAATAAAATGTAAAATATAACAATCGTTTCATATGTAATCTTTAAAAATTGTAAAAATATGAAAATTTTTATTCCACCAAATTAATTTAGTATCAGAAAATGTAAAACATCCTTAGTGGTCATTAAGACATTACCTATATTCTCATATTATGAAATGCAAAATGATAACCAACTAAAACTCTTTCCTTTATTCTAACATTAAAAATATATTTGAATGCAAATTTTAAAAAAATAGCATAGTTTAAAATAAAATAAAAATTAGAGTATTTATCTGCTAAACTTATACCGAAAAAATGTATAGCATTGGAGCTAAAATGAAAAGTGTATGAAAGTAATGACGTATACTGACTTATAATAATCTATTCCCTGAAATAAACATCTGATAATTTAATATAAACTTACATTACAATGTTAACATTTATCCGTCAGTCGAATATTGATTTATCAAAACAAGAAACACCACAAAAACTAATTAGTGCCGCGTAACGAGCATAAAGGAGACTAATGGTATACAGAAGCGACAAAACGGAGGTGCAAAACGACAAGGAAAAAGAACGAAGAAGACATGAAAAGAGAGGAGCATGTGAAACGCGACGCGATTCACAAGGTTGCGACAAGGTAAACTCAACTAACGTTGTCCCGGCGGACAACCGACAACCGACCAACCGACCGACCAACCAACCGACCAACCAACCAACCAACCAACCAACCAACCAACCAACCAACCAACCAACTAACCAACCAACCGGTGAGCGGGATAAAGCTAAGCTAAGAGGCAAGTCAAAGCAAGTCGAGAAGAGCTAGGTCGAGACGAGGCAAGGTAAAGGCGAGTAGGGACGGGGTATAGCAAGGCGCATTGGCGAGGCATGCTAAGGCAACGGGTCCAAAGTCGCCGTCGTGCCTCGGTACGAGGCCCCGGTGGCGCGTTAACCTCCCGCTCGAACGCAGTACGCTCTCGACTCTCGCGCAGGCCAGGTTGCATCAATCCCGTCGGTCGATCCACCGACCACGTGCAACCCGCCAACAGGCGGCCGCGAGGGAAAAGCCGCCAAGATCCGATCGCGTGCACGTGCTCCTCATGTACCAACAGCGACAATATCGCCGGCACGTAAAGGAAATGAGAGAAAGAGACAATAAAAAAGAATCTTTTTTAAAAAAGAAAGAGTCCTCCGGGGTTGGTGCAACGTGTCACGTGAAACGCATTCGATTAATTGCTTCCCGATAATTATCGAAAGCCTGCGAGGTACACCAGTGCGGATCAAGATCGTCGAAAAGATCAAGCACATCAAGCTCCAGATCTGTATCTCCCGTGTGTCTCTCGCCCCGTTACGAGAATTTAATTTCCAAGTGCGCGAGAAGGATAATCCGAGGGAAGTCACGGTGCTCGACCGGAGAGAGCGCGGATTAAAACGGACGTCGTAAATTAATTCGCGGGAGATTCCGATCTCGCGCTCTTTTAGGTTTGGTTTGCGGAGCAGTTTACACCGGGGGTATCACACCGTGACGCCGCGGCCGCGCCGCGCCGCGCCGGCCGGCGGCAAATTTAATTCCGAGGCGCGTTTCTCACGCCTCTGCGAAATCAGTCCAACCGCGCGTGGAATGTGACGATTAAAAAGAGGCGCGCCGTCATTCTCGACCGAGCCGCCGAGCGTTCCACTTTCGGCGGCCGTGCGTAAAATCGACAGGCCGAGAGGCGAAAATGAATTCGAAATGGTCACGTCAGTGTGCGGCGCACGTGAGCCGCGCTTTTTTAACATGGCGAGGTGCAATTGCAGCGGTACGATAGCCCTCAGACCCTTCAAAAATTTTCGCGCTTCAATGAATCGTGAAGAAAAGAACCGCGATCGGTCAGAAAAACTGTTCGACACGGAAATCGATCGATCGGAACGGCTCGGAATAATTGAATTATCGAAAGCCCGGAGGCAGGAGGACGCGGACCCTTCAGGACGACCATACATGGTCGTCGTCTGCCTACAAAGCCGAGGAAGAAGCGGCAGCATGTCGTCGTGATCGCGTGGGAGGTCGAGGCATCGCGCACGGCGCTTTTTACGCGCGAAACGAAGCGGAGAAACAGATGCGCTCACTCCGGAACCCACACGCGGACGAGCGACTCTGTTTAAGCCGCTAAGCGTATTTTTGTCCCGTTCCATTAAAAATGCATTGATTTTGTAACGAATGGATATCTTTCAAGAGCTATACATGACTAGCACCGATCTCTGCCTTCGATGCACCTCGCGAGAACGCGTGCCGAGCCGAAGGCGGTCGACAGATCGATCCGGATGAGATCACCCGAGAGATGAGAGGAACCTGATTCAGAGCAAGTTCGTGCCGCCAAGTAGGCAGCAACTCGAATAATTACCTACAAACTAGTTCGTTAGCAAACCGTGCGGCTAAACCTCCACGCAAATCACATCGCCGCGAGTGAATGAGATCGAAAGGTTTATTTGACGAAACGCGGAAAGAATATCGCAGAGAAGAAGGAAGAAGAGGAAAGTATAAAATGGGACCGTATGAGCGGACTGCTAATCTATGAACCGTTTGAAAATAGCGTGCGTCGTATCGCGTGACAAAAGAATCATATGCGGAATAAAGTGAAAACTGTGTAAAATGCACAGCATCGACCTGCCGTGTCAACGTCCGAGATGCATTCGTGGCTGAAGTGCATTATCGGCGAGCTCCGCTTGCAGAAAGGTTTCGCGAGGTAAAAACTGTCCGAGAGGCGCATATGTCGTCGCCGTTGCGCATATCTGAGAAACGCGCGCGCGACGAATGAAGATTTTCGCTACGGGTAAAAATAATATAATAGAGGAAACGAGAGGCAGCATGCCGGTCGCGGGAACGAGGAGATTATGTAGAGTGGGACTCGCCGCGGTCTTGGTCACCGCACTGTGCATTCTGACTCTCCTGGACTCGCCGCCAGCACGACTCCCGGATCCACCGACCGATCCTCCTCCCACGCCTGGTAAGCAATTTTCCTCCTCCGGCACCTTCGCGGATCGGCGCAACCGCTGCGACCCTTGCCCTTTTGTTATCGGTGAACGGTTCGCCGGTTCGCGCAACCTGAAAGACGCTTAACGCTATACGCATTGGCATCTAGCGGGATTTTTGCTGCCGCGCGAATCGCTCGTTGCTAGATAAAATCGTGAGACAAATCGGTCTTGATTCATGTGACGTGACGTCTCGCAAATCTGATTAACCTCTTGAACTCGAGTGATCTCGCGGTGAAGTCGTTTATTGAAATCTAACTCCGCGTACTTGTCCCAGTAGATTCTCAAAAAAGAAACTTAAGCAAATAACTTTTAACCATCAATGCTCTATTTATTGAGTTAAATTGAATTAAATTTATCTTAAGTTTGGAAAGAAAGATTCGTAGAAATAATAAATAGGTATATTTGCTCTCCTCGTGGAATCATAATTCTGGGTCTTATTGTTAAACGGTTAACGAAGTAATAAACTTACTCTCTAAATCTCATAGGCCGGTATTCATAGTCGGATCTTATTTCAAGATCGTCTTAAGTAATGTCTTAAGATGCTAATACGGCTCTGTGATTGGCTTATAACATCTTAAAATTGTGCTTAAGACGATCTTAAATATAAGATCTGACTATGAATACCGGCCATAGAGTGGTTTTGCCACTAATATATCAGAGTGATTGCGATAGTCACTTCAAAAGAGAAGGTTGTCACTCTAATTTGAGTAAATGCGGGCACTCATAAGGTAGGAGTAAATTTTCCACTCAAATTGTTAGAGCGGCTACTCTACCGGAGTAATACGATCTCACTCTAAAGCTATAGTGAATCACGATTCACTAAAGATCGACTAAATGATTCTAACAGAGTGAAATTTTCCACTTAAAATTGTAGAGTGACATATAATTCACTCGTATGAATACTGATCTACTGCACTCGAAAAGAGTGCTCTTTCACTCAAATAGAGTGCAATTTCACTCCAAATTATAGAGCGCAATTTTACTCTTTCTTGATGGAGTGGCGAATCACTCGAAGTGCACAGGCTCAATTTTCACTTTTTGTTACACTTGTATTTCACTTGTTTTGAGTGGTATTTCACTCTTCGACTTTTAGAGAGATATAAAATAAAAAAAATTAATATGTATTCTTATTGAAGAGTTTTATGAGAAATAGCTAATTGATATATTAATTAAATTTGTTTCATAATTACAGTTTCATAATTAATGCACCAAAATATATTCTTATAAATAAGTATCAAAAAATTACTTCACTATCAAAATAATATTATTTTAATATTTTAATACCTATATTAATTTAATTTTAATAAAATTTCTAATATTTAAACAATTATTCAATAATGTTATAATAGAGTTGTAATCTGGCTAAGATTCTAATTACGTATTTTAATCATTGACAAATTGCAAATCTAGGCAATGCAAGATAAAGATATTGTTAGTAATAAACTTAAAAACTTTATGTATGATATTTTACACAAATTACTGAGATTACTATTAACTATGTATATACGAACATCACACGTCACATGTAAAATAAGAAACGCCTATCTTTTTATCTTATTTTGCGTATGTATATACAATCGGGAGCAAAAATGGGTTCCTTTTTCGGTGTAAATGAGCGCGCTATCTGTAGGGACAGTCGTTGCACCTACTGCACCTACTTACCTATGCTTATCTACACCGAAAAAGAAACTCATTTTTGCTCCCCGTCGTACATACATAATGGTAAAACAAGAGGAAAATACAAAAGAAAGTAACAGTGAAAATTAACGTACCTTCGCGCGCGCGTGCAACAGTTTATCGTATAAAGTATAAACCAAAGTTCCTTGACACGGTATGAAAAAAGATTCGCACGCAATAAACTTGTTCGAAGTACCCGCGAACGTATGTTGCTCCGTACGCACTATTTCTTAGTCGCGTGAAGTTTCTCAGCATTGAAATGTTATCCGGCCGAGCGAAGAATAAAGTGCTGCTATCTGCTTTTTTAAACGCACGTTCATTGCAAGTAATTGCACGGGCGCTACGCTTTCTAATACTAACAACGAATATGACTACATAAATGACTCGCTTCGAGGGCCGATACCGATCAACCCGCGCTACGCATCGCAAAGATTCAACGTAGCCCTGCACGCAATGTGCGTACACGCGCTTCCCCCATCCGAGAGAGAGGCGAAAAAGATACGAAGATAACACACGGGTGCGCGAGCGCAAAAAGGAACGCGATATACCAAGTTATAAATAAACCTCGAAGCTTTGGCATAAAGCTCGCCAAGGACGTAAATCTCGGCGCTGTTCTTTAGTAGTAGCGACTTCATTAGTCGACGTAATTTATGACGTGATTCATCGAGTGACCGCCCGTCGACTCGTGCGCTTTCGCGTAATTCACCTTCGCTTCTACCATACAAACATTTCGCGGGAATTATGACAGCCGATCGTACCGCGGCCGAGACCGAGACTAACATCGAGATATCGCTATTCATGGACCAACTCGACGAGCCTTCGAGATTTGTCTGCCTCGTACGAAGAACGTCTTTCACAGATGGAGAATCAAATGGCCACGCGCACATATTTAACGCTATATAAATTACGAATATAAATTCACATTGTTTTTATGACGTGGAAAGGAGTATATTTAGTTAGTTAGACGGGTAATAACGATAGAGAGATGATAATTGCGATTCTTATCCCGACGATACGAGTTTTAGGGGTCACGTACTTCAATTAGTTAAAGATAAGTGTTCTTCTTGTCGAGAGTAATTTCTAACTAATTAGCGGTCCGGGCCTTAAAAAAATTGGCACGATTTATTTGCTGATTTATCTCTGTAGCCAGGCTGCCCAGGCCGTAGATTCGCGCTCTCCGCCCTGACAGTGCGATTTCCATGAGAACGCCGCGCCGGTGTGCATTAGCGTATTTCTAGCATGGCACGAATGCCTCTCTCGTGGAGAGCCCGCGTTTACCTTCTCGTAAACCTCGCGAAGCGTGGCCGCGACGGACGGTCGAGGAGAGGCGGGCGAGTAAAAGGGCACAGAGTCACGAAGAATACTCGCGGCACGCAAACATGTAATACCACCGTCGTCGGTCCCGCTTGGGTCAAACGCCGACTTTTAACGACACACCATGACGGAGCCATCATCTATCCCGTCCGCCCGCGGAAACGATGGATCAGTAGGCTCGGGGCCGGTCGATCTCGTTACCTTACGCTCTCGACGTCGAGACCGTCCGAGAAATAGTCCCGGGCGTCCCGTCAATAATGCTCGCGATCCATATACGTCGAAGACGAGTAATTGCAAACGAGACGAGTCACGAAACGTATATAGTGCCATAAATTTACCCCGGCGGACGCCAACACGGCGCGCGACGTTCCTTATTTTTTTTTCCCCTCTTTTTTTCCTCGTCCGGCCGCCGTCGCCGTCGTCGCCGCCGCCGCCGCCTCCATCATCGCGGTCGCTGTCTCGCAGAAATAATTATAAACGAGACGTAACGAGAGTCCTTAAAGCTATCAACGGCGTAGATTTATTATCGCCCTCGAAGAGCAAAGCCCACGCAAACGCGTCTGCGCGAATCCTGTCGTATTCCATAAATACATTTATTATAAATGCATTAATGCGTGGAAAAAAAGAATGGATATCTCTCGCTACGGGACCGCACTTCGGCTCGTGACTGCACAGGGAACGAGTTTCTCCGTGGAATTACGGGATAGGCGGCGTATTCAACATTAGGGAGCCTAATTAGCGGTCACGTCGATTGAAATTCCGCCCAGCCAATTTGCTCTGCCTGGCCTTTCTCCCTTTGAACATTACTAGAGCGTCGCGCTGGAATATATATAGGTATGGTAATTGCAATTACGAGAACTATCATGCGGCACTGATAAGCGAGAGAGCGGATATTGAAGCGAATGTTATCTAATACAGGCATGGCAGACTGAACAAACGTGAATGTATTCATAGTATTCATAGTCGGCACGTTCGTTTCTAGCACACAGATGCGTCACTTCCGTCCGGTGGTACCTATAGAGTCAATGTCTTCGCGTCGACTCGCGATCCTCACGGCGGATAAGATCGAGAATCGATCGGCTTCGACAATAAGTTGACGTTCAATAAAACGAACACAGCCACGATATTACACTTACAGAAATTATAAGATGATATACCAGTAAGCGGAATGCAAGCGATACTATCGGTGTAATAGCGTAAAAGTTCTGATAAGCTACGGACAGTATGCAGTTAGGTATATGTATACCTACAGCGTGTATTAGCAGTAGCGCGGGCACTTGCTCTCACAAGAAAACATAGTCAACCGAAACTAGTTAACTAGTTAACTCGGGATGAAACTTTGAGTACAGAGTAACTCGAGCTATACCTACATGAATATGCATTATTCGCTTTTGGAATCTGTATAATATGGAATATATGGAAATGGAGCGTCATATCTGAACATTGTGAACCCCAAATTGGGCAAAAATTATCTCTTTTTGGATTAATAAAAAAATGAGAAAAATTTAATTTACAATACATTCAATAAAACAAATGTTGTTTATTTCAGCACAATTCTAATGTTTAAGGTAGTTCGGTGGTGAAGACCTTTTGCCAAAAGTGATAGGTTTTATTTTTTATATCGAAAGAAGGAACTCTCCTGGATCGATTGAGCCCAGAAAAAGGATAATTCACCGTCCCGTTCTCAAGATATTTAATTTCAAAATTAGGTGATTTTAACATTGGTCTAATAGGAAAAGAGGTATTTTCCTATGAATTTGCGAGTTTGCGAAAAATCTTTTGCCAAAAATGTCCGAACAATATATATCGATGGAAAGAGGACACTGTGAGGAAGCCTATAGTTGAAGGTGAACACGATTCACCGTACAGTTTTTTTTAAATTAATATTAAAGTTTGTCTTTCGGTGCTCAAGCGCTGACTTTCACAACTCGAGCGTGGCGACATGGCAACATTACATGCACCTTGTGATATCATATCGACTTTTTCCATCGAAAATATTAATGCGAAATTACTGTACTTCAGTAAATCGCCATAATAACGTAATAATTCATTCAAAATAATCTCCGAAGTAGAGCACTCAGGAGTTGGCACAAGTTGAAAACTAGTCAAGCGACGCGTTCACACACACTTTATTTTAATCTATTTCAGGCAAAATATTATTCTACAACGTAAAAATTACTTACTAATGGTCTTTTTACGTCGTTACGAAGCTTTGCAATTCGTTATCCTATTTTTTATAATCATATAAATGATTCGATAAAAAAATCATAAACATTGTTTTGACTTCGGCCCTTCACCACCAAACTACCTTAATGCATGCTTCATATATAAAAATATAAAGTTTAGAAAGTTTTCTATTAATAATAAAAATGTCTAAATGTCTTTCTGATATTTTATTCTTGCAATTTTATTTGTTTTGCTTTGCAGCACTAAATTTATTGCAAATTTTTTTCAAACGTTTTTTCCTCTTAAAATCTTACGTGTTATGCTAAAAATTAGTTGTTCTCAATTATAGTTTAACGTTTCACTTTCCAAGAATGATGGACACCATCAAAGCTCATACAAAATCTGATCCATATTTATGATACAGATGGTTTTACGTCGATGGTGTTTCTTTATTAACTATAAGAAGCTTAACGGATTTAAAGCTGATTTTATAAAAATACCGGACAATAATAATTTATTCTCATACAAAAATGTGTTATAATTATACATTTGGAAGATTTAATATTTTATTATGGTAGCTATAAGAAGCTTAACAGATTTGGAGTTAGATTTATAATAATGCCTGAAAATAGTATCCTATTCTCCTACAAAAATGTATAT
This sequence comes from Leptothorax acervorum, assembly GCA_035220615.1. Taxonomy (NCBI): domain Eukaryota; kingdom Metazoa; phylum Arthropoda; class Insecta; order Hymenoptera; family Formicidae; genus Leptothorax; species Leptothorax acervorum. The sequence goes on from JASTWQ010000301.1 coordinate 203,218, forward strand.
TATTATACATTTGGAAGATTTGGTATTTTATTATAAAAGAGAATTTTATAAAATATTGTAATATACTATTAATTTAACGATATTAATTCAATTTTGGTACCTTTCTACTTCAATATGTATTCAATAATGCAAAATGTACAAAATACATTTGCAGAAGACGCAACTCATACAAAAATAAAAGTTAAAAATTTTAGTTAGATTTTTAAAGATAGCTGCAGCACAAGGGTAATGCCGACTTTGTGATACCTGGTACGGAGTTCGTGCATTACTCCTTAACAAAAACATGAGTTAGCATTATTCTCTTCAAGTCCTACAATTAACTTCTCCGGGCGCTTTCTCGATTCGTTCCGATCAAACGACTTCTTAGCGTCATTCTTTGTCATATTCTAGGGGGTGAACCGCCGGGCACAAGAAGCATCGTCGCTTATTCGTGGGCCCGAAGATTGGCACTCGATTACAGGCCCACCAAGCACTGCGACGGTAATGGAACGCGCGGAATGGCGTTAAACGCATATGAGCTGCCCGGCACAAAATGGCTCGAGACAATCCCGGGACAGCTCTTCCTGTACAGCGCCCACTTGGACCTCAGAATCGCCGGTTACCCGAGCATCAGAGTGATTGGCGTTAAACGAGGAGCCCTGCCGCCCTCCGCGCTCTTCTGCACTATATGGTGAGCCATTTTTCACGCCGCAAATCAGCCCGTTACTCGTCTATCTCTGACGAACGCTAAGTATCGAGGAAAAGAGAATCACTAAACGATGCTCATAAACGAGGGCTATGCCGCCTATCGCCTTTGCAAATCACGCAATGACAAATCGACTAAATTTGTATTAACCTTCCCTAACGGAAGTTTAATGAAATCTTAAATTCAATCTACTTAAATTTGTTATTTAAGTTATTAATATAAGTACTTCCTCTATCTCTTTAGCCAAAATTACCCTAAAATCAATTAAATTGTTAAATTTTAACACAATGTTTTTTAAATTTCAATCTTATGTAAACATTAATTAACAAAAGGTAATTTTAAACTGTTGCATTTTAATGATTGAAACAAAGAACTGGCTCGCGTATCCTTCTGTCGATTCATTCCTTCCAGTTCGATATTTGAGAAAAATGTTGGTGTGTTTGTTCTTTTAGCAAATTTAACGTAAAATAACGCGGGACATACGCAAGTGCATTAATAGCAAACATATTGGGGAAAGGCGTTCTGCAATTAATTCATTTCATACTTTTAACTTCGACGAAATTAAACTTTATTAACGCAGGTTGAACTTCCTCTTCGCATGCAAGTTAGTTGTTCCGACTAGCGTTAGGAGTGAGTAATAATGCAAACGTTAGCAGCGGCGCGAAACGGAGCATATTCGCTTAAAATACACGGTTGAAAGACCGCGTTATAAATGTCTGCATAAATTCCTTCCAGCATGTTTGCAGATATTTTCCGCTAGAATACGCGACAATAACTAACGCGTCCTTTCGATCGGAAACGATGTATTAAGCGTCTTTGTTTCAATTATGTTTCAGGTACCGGGAGGACGGAAGGATACGATCGTTCAGCGTGGAGGCGCTCATCTCGACGATCTGGCTGGATGAATGGGGCGACACGGCGGACAGTTACACCGGAATCCTTGTAAATTGTCAACTGCCGTTGGACGGCTCGGTGCGCCATACGTCTCGGGTTCACGTGGGTCCGAGTCCCTGCTACGAGAATGCTAGTCATAGTTTAACGATCCGCTCGGAGTTCGGCGACGAGACTTTCGCCGACCGGAAGAGGCGCCAGTTCACTCTGTGCATTAAAGGATTGGACTTCGACGAGGATATATCGCATAAATTAATAGCTTTCGTCGAGCTACATCGTATTCTGGGCGCCAACCTATTCTACTTCTATGTATTCAATGTGCACGAGAATGTGCTCAAGGTGTTACGCTTATACGAGCGATCGAACGTGGTGCGATGGTTCACGCTTGATCTGCCGGGTGATTTGCCGAACGAGAAGACGGCCCGAAGGCGATTCTTCAGCGAGGACATTTGGACGAAGAGGCGAATGGAGCTGATCCCATACAATCACTGCTTCTACGAAAACCTTCACCGGTCGGAGTTTGTGGTGCCAATCGATATCGATGAGGCGATCGTGCCGACGCGCCGGAAGACCTGGCACGAGTTGCTGCTGGACGAGCGCGCGAAGCTCGGCAGAAGCTTCAAGGACTTCGCCTCGTATTCCGTACGGAATGCCTATTTCTTTCCTGAGCTGCAAAACAAGAGTCAGACCGATCGATTGACCGGACTCGATGAGAAGCTCCGCCGCGCGGCTGAGTGTACAGACTATCTGGACACCATGAGAACGGCCAGTATTTCGCCTGAGGGCGACTCGGTGAAAAGTTTCGTCTCCACGAGGCGTGCGTTAACGGTGCACAATCACTACGCCTTGACCACGCTGAACCCGTCTACTAGACGGACTCATCATCTGGACTCAAACGACGTGCTCAAGCACCATCACCGGGCTTGCGACAGTCAACATCTCGATTGCGATCTCCTTATGGAGGACGTTAGGATCGACGAATCCGCTTTACGCTATGCGGACGAGCTCAAGACGAGGATGAAGATCGCCTTGGCTGATCTTGACGCCCTGCCATAGACTATAGTGATGTTGTAAATAATAAAAATCCTTTTCGAAATCTTCGTCTTTTATCATCTATTAACCAATCCTTGCGGTACCTGTAAGATCACTCTATGACGTCTATGGCTTTATAAATAGTCAAAATATTAAAACTATGTTCAATGTTTGCTTTATGTTAACAAAATATAACGACATAAGTTAATTAGAAGCAAACACACGTAATGTGCATATATGATTATTTCTTTTTCTTTAAACAAACTAATAAAATTTGTTCACGTTTTGTGTTTATTATAGAGAATGTTTTAGATTTGACAGATATAATTTGATAATATACAAAACAGAAGGTCTTGATTTATCTCAAGGTTAATATTATCTTTAAAGTTCAATGAACAGAAATAATCTAAACAGACTTCCCTATCATTCATATTATTGTCCCCTCGAAATGAAACAGGTCACTTGGAAAATAATATCGCACAGAACCAGTGATATGAAACAAGAATAACAGAGACATTTCTCGAGCGCTGTACTTAAAATGATTACGGTCGAGAAATCGGAAACATGTAAAAAGACAAAAGCAAGCTTGACGCTTTTCAGGCTTGATAAGTAAAAAATCATATTACAACCGGGCACGATAATTGGAAAACGTATAAAATGACGAGAGCAAACTTCACGCTTCTTACTCTAGATATTATTGCAGCTAGGGCACAATAATTGGAAAGCATTTAAAGTGACAAAAGCAAGTTTGATGAGCCTTCAAGATTGATGCTTGAGCTCGTAGTGGCCAGGTGCAATAATTGGAAACCATGTAAATACAATAAAAGCAAAGCTGATAGCTTTCAAGGCATAAGACTCGGAGCGCTTCGAAATATTCAAACGCCTTTAAACGGCTAGAATTGTTTTTCGCGCCGCCGTGGCCTCAACCGTCTGACACGTTTATCAAATGAGACGAAACGAACGCGCTATTTACGCGAAGGAAAGCATAGGAAAGGTAAGAGTCTCTTGAGTTAACGAGTACAAGGAGCGAACGACTTTATAAAGCACCGCATCCATCATGCTCGGTACGTGTGAACGACAGTTTCAATCTCGCTAAAGTGGCGGTTTGGTGGTCATCCATTAGCGTTCAAGATCTCGTTCGATACACGGGTCAAGTGCCTTGCGTCTCAAACGGCCCCAAGGAAATTTCTATCGCTATCGTTATCAACTGATTAAATCGAATCGTCCGATGCAGAACGGCGTTATGCGCGCGAGACCGCCATCGAGTATATTTTTCACAGATAAAATCATAGAAGACGGAGACGGCTCCTGTGCGCGCGAGCATCCGAGGCAGAAGATAAGTTCCGTGGCGGCGGAAGCAAACAAAGGTAGGATCGTTCGAGATGCGACCGCGATTCTCTCAGATAAGTTTTACGACTCGTATCGAGCACGACGCTAGTGCGCGATCAAGGTCGTAACTAGATTTAATAGATCATAAGGAAGCCGTCGTATCCGCATTCTCTGAAACTTGTTACAAGGCACGAAGGTAAATGCCATTTCTGCCCAAGAGAGAAAGAGATAAGTTAGTTCGCGGAACGCTGAAATTATTCTCAGGTATTCACGGTGTGCCGAGCATTCTTCGCCTCGCCAATTCTTCAAATGTCACTGGGACTTCAAAATGCAATAACCGAACTCACAAACTTCCAGAGAGACATGACGGTCGCAAGACGAAGAAAAGTTTTCCGTCGTACTCTTCAAGTATATATATCGATCAGCCGGGGTTGCTGAGCATTTAGAACGACAGGTTGCGAGCAAGCACCGAGACACACGCATCAAGATCGTTCCAGTTACATATAATAATGTCTCGTACTAGCAAGACAGATCGACCTGATAACATATCACTAAAAGAGGGAAACCCGCCAGCCACTCGCACACGTGCTATTACACCATGGAGATCCAGTTCGCGATTTTTCGCCTAACTCAAGATTATATTAGTCTCGTCACGCCGGTCGTCAATTTGAATAAATCTGCCTAATCTAGATATTTCCTATAGATATACTCTCTTTTATCGATCGCACTCACGATCTTTCATACACATCTATTTTGTTAGCTTAATAAAGATTCGAGGCAATCCTACTTTTAGCCCCTAGAATTTTAGCATTTTTAATTCACAAAGATTTTCTTTTTACGTAGTTTTTACGGAAAATAAAATTTTAATAAGCCGTGATATGCTTTTTGCAAGACAAAAAAAAGCGCTTTAATAAATATATTTGACCACATATAGCTATATATTCAATCCAATTGTATAAGTAGCTACTCTATATTCATGGTTAGATCCAATTGCATCATACAAACTTTACGATCAGTACAACATGTTGTGCAAAAGCGCAACGTTGGATATAAATGAGTTAACGCTCCCGCGGCGTGCACAATTTCGGGAATTAAAATTTTAGTTGAGGAGCATCCAATCCATCATAAATCTCATTATATCCTTCAGCCCGTGCACGTTAGAGCGCACGTATCCCTTTACTGATTTATATCCGCGGCGTTTGAGCTACAGCGTTTTTTTCCAAGCTGACAAAGTAATCTCGCTAAGTCACGCCTGAAGGGGTCCATTGAACGTCTCGCGCGAGGCGCGTTAATTCGACCGCAGAATATTTTCGCGCAACGGCACGACGACGAGGAGCCGTGCTCCACTTAACAAAGTATCCACGAGAGAACGTCCGTCTGACAACACGTGATAAAATTCGCACCGGTGTCACATTCGCCGTTTGCTGGAGCTAAAAGACCGATCCCGAATTAATGCGACGATAAATCACGCGAACTTTAAGAGAGGCTGCACACGCTTAAAGAAGCTGCATGTGCTCATCGCCCGCCTAAATTTATCGGCGTAGGTACTACCGTGCATATCCCTGTCCATCTCTTAATTTCGTATCGCACCAACGACAACGACGACAAGGACAACGACGACGAGGACGACGGCGTCACGATGACGACGAAAGCTTTATCTTCCCTCCCCGCAAACTTCCGCAATGAAATTCGCATATATCATCGGTAATAATATCTCCGCCAGTCGCGTGCACCTGCTTTCCCGACCGCGACACCCTCGCTCGAACAACTTAGACGCCAACTTAAGTAGTTATTCCCGAGAATAAGACGAGAGAAATCGTAGTATTACAGACGCGCGCAGTCGAACAAACATGCATGATCGCCGACCTCGTCGATGAACATCACCGCGGGTAATCTCCCGAGCGAACAAATTTTTACGACTCTCTTTTCCTTTCCCACTCCTGAACGAATTCAATCATTCTTCCCCAGAAATCGGTTTCTCTTCTATGTCTATTTTTACCTCTGCATAACATCACTCCATTTTCCCCGTTGAAAAATTCATCATTCGTCCTGACACTGCCCTAAGTAATTGTATCTCATTGTTTAGACGGAGCTTTTCTCGGATTGTTGTGAACGACTGATCGCACGCGTCATAAAGGATAGGTCAGTTCCTGCACGATGAGGGGTAGGTAAATGGAAAGCATAATAGCATTACAGAGACGGCTCTGGAAACAAGCTTGAATTCTCCGAGACTACAGTTTCCCCGCCGGGAGACAAATTGGAGCGTTCAACGTCAAAAGAACGTGTAATACGGGTTTCTTTGAGATAATGAGATTTGAAACATTATATGAAGCTGAAGTCATATAAAGAACAGAATTTACGGATTATTTATACGGACGATTTATGATATTTATATGTATATATATGTGTTATTTTTTTAAATTTATCAATGAATACTAGTATCTAACTCTGTGATTATAAAAAATTATAAAAAATAGTAAAATACTTATATGTATGATTAATCTTTTACTTCTACTTCCTTTCAATTAGGTATTTACTGCACTATCATTCACGTAAGTATGTGTACAGAGTTATGTGAGTGTCCGCAGTATGATGTGCTCGAGTGCGTGGGTACACTAAACCCAAATGACTGTGCGATCAGTCACCTCTGCGGGTATATTTATAGCATATACTTAACGGATTATGTAACAGGCGTGTATTTGAAACTTACGTACGAAGCATACAAAACATAAAGCTTTCACGCCTCAGGTTTACACGAGAGTATATTGGCCAAATAAATCCGGTCAATTAAAGCTTGAGTATGTTCAATCTTTTTATTGAAAAAAAATAGCTTTAACATAAAACTCAAAAAAGATAAAAATATTTTTGAGCACGTATTGACTTACTTTTATTTTTGATATGTTTACCTGACACATTCTTCTAAAACTCTTCATATATGAGTTTCAGATTTATGTCATTTCTTTTTTACAATTTTATCTTGTACGTAAAAAGCTTAAAAAAATCTCCAATGATTAACAAAGCTTGATATGAAATACACAGCTCAGCTTGATCAAGGCCTAAATCTACAAGGTGTTCTAAATTATGCGCGCGCCGTAAACTTCGCGAGAATCAGAGGCATATATGAGCACGCGACACGAGCGCTCACATTGTAGCACAAAAAAGCTGGAAAACGCAGCTTTCGCGATTCGTCGGATATCTGCAAGCATGCGCCTGCCATCCGCTAAAGTGAGAGGGAGTGAGAAAGAGAACATAGAGAGAGGGTTGATCGCGAGTAAGCAGCACGTGCGTAACAGTCATCCTGGCGCATTCGCCAGGACCGCTTGCACCTCGGAAGTTATCTTTCCATCATCGGATGTTACAGATCATTATCTCGCGCAATAAACATTGTGCAATCACATCCGCTCGCGAGGAACCCTTAAAATCAGCGGTTATTAATGCTCCGTTACATTTTTCGTCGCAAATATCAAATCTTCTTTTAATTCGGAATCTTAAAATAAACTTTAAAAATTATTCGCGATGGTAGAAAGATTCCGAAGGAATTGATATCTCAGATTTACTCTGATTTATTTTAAACGCATTCCAGTGGAAATATATAGAGTGAACATCGTAAACGTCGGTGACACGTATAAAATATGCACGGTTACCACGAAGAGTACATCACGTATGCGCGTGCTCTGCGCGTATACTGCATCGAGAATGCGATTCACTTGCAAATTATATTTAAGTACTTCCGACAGATTCTACCATCGACTATAATTCCTACTATTTCCGCACGAATACAAATCGTCAACATGGCAAGGCGGATTGCCAAATCCTTATCTTCGAGGACAAGAGTTATCTATCCGCTAAAGGATACAGGACATATTTTCGCTCAACAACAACGTGCTCGTTCGAGTGGACCGTAAAAATTCCTAGCGTAGCATGACGATACAACACAGACAGAATAAAATGAGGCACAGCAGTTCTTGGCCCGATCGAGCGCCACAGAAAGTGAAGGTGCGCGTCGATCCCTTGTCCCGTGCCTTTACCATCATCCCAACAAGCCGCGAAACGATATATCGATTGGAACAAACTGCACCGCGATCTAATTGCCTGGAAGAAGTCATCCTCTTAGATCGATGTGCCCCAGGAGTCGCGTCCGTAATGATAAAACGAAGATTAATCGACGGAAGGCCATCTATAAATAAGAAACCCGCGAATTTCTCTGAGAATTCGTCCGACGTGAATAATGAGACAAAGAGTATAAAAAATCACAGCCAATATTTCATACCGCGCAGTCTTTCTTTAATCGAGACAACTACAACTCATCAAAACTCGGTCATTGTGTTAGAAGAGAACGTCATCCGAGATCGATCAAGATGTAAGTCAGACTCGCTCGTCAAGATTAATGAAGCAAAGACACGAGATATGAAAAGAGACTCCATATTGAGAACCACATCAGATACGGATTTCTCAAAGCTGCTTCTGCTTCCGAAAAATTTGCACGCCGAGGAAGAGCTCAAAGATACAACCGCGCAACTGAAAACGAAATCATTCCCGGAAACGAACGCCTTTGATGTTATAGTAAACATTGCAAATGAGAGACAGCATACAATCAGCATCGCGCAGACAAATAATTCGCAAACGGGAGAAACGGATGAGGCGAGAAAAAAATATCAAACTGCCGTTTCGCCCACGCCTTCCGCGAGACACGCATCATCGCCACCGCATATCAAGGTGGTGGACTATGACGATTATGTGACGTCCATGTCAGTCTCGAAGAATGATCTCCATGCCTGCCCAAAATGCACGTCCGAGGGTGTTCTTCGCTCGCAGATCGATCCCTTTCGTTCCCCTTCGCAGAGCAAGAAAAACGACGATCCGACGATGATAAACTCACGCGGTGTTCGACGCGATAATCTGATCGGACGTGAAAAAAAGGAAGCGCGCGCTGAGAAGCATCAAAGCAAGGATATCTGTCACAGGAACCGCCTAATCGGGGAAGCAAAGAACGTCGATAAAGATGGCAAAAAACTGGAACAACAAGGAAAAAACAACGACTTGTCGCCGATGCGACTGGCAACGGACTTCAGAAAGGAGGCCACTTTGAGACGACATTATTATCCCGAGGGAGGTTGGGGATACGTCATTGTCACGTGTTCGGTACTGGTGCATTTCATCGGGGTAGGTCTCCAACTCGCCGCGCCCGGATGCTGGCATATCACGGCTGAATTGAAATTTCGACATCCTCCGCTGCACAGTGCAGGTAAGAGATCGTCTGTTATTTAATTCTTAATGCATCGAAAAGGATCTGTATAAACATTTTTAAAACTTGTAATAGTACTTCACGTACAATATAACAAATAAATGCAAGTCTCGACAGATATACTCGATAAGCTCAATTAATTATCTCTCTATTCTGGCGACATGTGTATCACGTCAATATCCCAGCGTTAATCATTAGTGGCCTTCATTAACGTGCTAATTATGAATTATAAATGAAAATTTAATGCAGATGTATTTATGAAAATTTTGGTTGTCTATAATATTCTTGGATATGTAAATCTCAAATAAATCAGGATTTTCCAAATTTAAATAAACTGTAATTATGACGTCTTCTTGGAAGTTTTTAGTTTTTTTATTTATACATATTTTTGGTTAAAATAATAATGTAGCACTTTTCGTCCTTTTCTATACTTTACTTGTGTAATATAACCATTTTTCGCACGTTTCTTCGTGAACTAATAGCACACTATTTATCACCATAGGAGGTAAATCTCGGCGATGATAGTATCCTAATTCTGACCTGGATATGTCTCCTTGCGGATCGTATTTTGATCACGTTTTATGTAACCATACATATACTCAACCCCTCTCAAACCTGGTCATGTCATAAATTATATTTCTGCGATACCCAGAGGAGCTATAGACACCACACACACACACACAGAGCAAACCAAAGAGACGAAAACCCGAAAAACTCAGATTTTTTATCATTGTGCGATCCTCAGATTCTATCTATCATATTTGTCATTTATACTTCATAATATTTCATAAAAATGTATATACAAAATTAATAAAATAAAATATTATTAGCCTACATATTATTTCAACTGCATTTTGTATAAATTTTATGTTTTGTGATATCTTACGCGTCGTCGATAAAATGATATAATAAATTATATAAAATATATATAATTAATAATTATATATAATAATTATTAATTAGTTAATTCGCATGTGTACATTAGTTAATGTACACATACATTTTTAAAATGTGTTTAATTTTTATTCTAGAAAATAAGTACAGAATATTTTTCTTATCTATTTAATATTTTTACAACATCACAACAGAATATCTTCATTAAACATTACCAGATATCTTTTTTTAGGTACATAATATCAAATAATATTAAAAATTATTTATCAGGGATTCTGAAGATGAATGTAGGTTATATTCGATAGTTTATATAACTTGGCAAAACTTTAATATATAACAATAAAATACTTGTGAAAGTTTTACCTCGATTGAAATCTGCTATTAAGTTACATTAAAAGGAAATAATGCTTACTATTTCTAAAGAAACTCAGTAACTGTAGTCGGAGTTGGGATCAAAGTTATACTCGACTTTGCACCCCTGACATACATTGAATTTCTTGTCGCGTTTCCCAGGGACCAAGTTCTTATAGAGATTGACCGCAATTTGTTTGCTTTGTCATGTTCGAAATGCAGTTTTTACAATCTCTACAGTTTTTCTTAATTCTGAAAAAATAATCAAAGCATTTCTTTCGATGCTCCTTTTCATCAAAACCACACGAAAAAAAACTGATGTACCTATTAACGACATTAACTAACAACATGGTCAAACTGAAAATAATCTTGTTCATTGAATATAACAATATTAATGAAACAAGTAACATTTTATTAAAACAAGAGCATGACGTATTTGTTTCATTAAATGCTATTAATATGACATCACTATTTTCCGTATAAAATGTTAATAAATTTTATTAAATTGTACGCATATACGATAGAAAATAAAAAAGCGGGTATGGAATAAATTGAAACAAATCTTTTAATCAATAATAAATAAAAATTATAACTATGATGCAAGTAAAAAAGGAACATAAATCTATGAGCAAATCAAATTTCAAATTTTTGTCAACTGCGATCATAATTCCTCATTTAATAATAAAAAATTTAGTAAGCTTCAACAGTAGCAACTTTTTCACATATACCCTAGCATCATCACTTATTCTGAAAAGGTAGAGACACTTTTCATCCGGCCCGTACTATTTTCGGGATTAATGCATACGAGAGTATCTACCATGTAACAACGTAAAACGTACGTGCGAGAAAAATCAGGACAACAAATCGACAGTCGAAACGCGTCGTGCGGCTCACGTTCGGCCTAATGCGTGCAAAGCATCACGATGCATCCACGAAAGTATCGCTGGATTTCACACATTGGGGACAGTTCTCGTTTGAAATTCACCGATGTAGTTGGTGTAACTTAATACTGAGTTTAATTTTGTACTAGGTATATTCTTTCACGAAGTGTCTAATTACAAAGGTGAAAAAAAAACGAATAAATAATAAAATTTGAAGTGTGGAACATTGAAAAAGTGCTTCACATTCCCGGTGTATTTGTGCCGTTGTTGCCATGCTGCACGATATCCGTAAATCGACATCTACTAAATTTTACTTTAAAAACAGATAAAAGCACGAGATAAGTGTATTACGAACACCTATCTTTTAGAAGAATCTACTTACATATGTGATAAGTATCGCATTGTTCGTGACGCATTTAAATATCGCGACGAGTAACGCGACGGCGCGTGACGATAACATATAACTTGGTCTTGAACATCGTTTCCTTAGCACGAAAATTCAGCAGCCGAGACATCCGCCTCGATTGTGCGAGTTTGAGAAACGAACCACGAAATGAACGAAAGAGCTAACTCGGCGCGGCCGCTATGTGAGGGACCCGCATATCGCAAACGTCGCCGCTCTTACAGCGCGGCTGTGAGCGAGGAGAATTCACTCGACGAAGATGACGACGACGAAGAGCCAGAGGAGGAGGAATCCTATCCCCATCGTGACGGTGCAACGCGGGACCGTTGCTGCCGGCAACGCGAATGCATCGCGCGGAAAATATCCAGCGTGGAATCCGAGACCCGCTCGTCGACCGAGAGCCTCGTTTCGAAACGGGCGTTGACGAGAGAGTCTTCCGGCGACATTGCGAAATCGTGGAGCGAGATCGAGCTGCCCGAGTTGCTCCTGGCACATCCGGAGATCCTATCACGTATGATGCGGTGCCATTGCTTCCTGCCGCAATTCACCGCGTGCCAATGTCGGTGTCGGTGCGCTCAGTGTCAGTACCAGCGCCGGAAGATCTCGTCCACGTCTTCATGCTTCGCCAGGGATTCCGTTCAAGGTGTTGGCGTTGGCGCGAAGCGGAAGGACTCCGGGAACTCCGTGTCGACTTGTCAGAGCTTTCTGCCGCCGTCGTCCACCGGTAGAAACTCGTCCGGCAGCCTCTACCATTGCTGCAGCGTCGACATCGGGGACAACGGGGCGACAATCCAGCGCCGGCACTCGATCGCCGCCGGTCCGATACCCCATCGTCGGTACTCGGATCAAACGTGCTCGTTGCGCGGCTGCAAGATCAGCCGCGCAGATAATCGCAGACTCTCCGAGCAGCCGCTCGTCGATGATGCAATCGGAAACTGCGAAAACACCACCACCGGTGCCGCAAACGCCGCGGAACCAATCATCGCCAGCAATACCCGTCCGCGAACATTTCCAAAGGCGATAGCCCGCGCGACACAATCGATCGCCCCGTTTTATCCCGAGAATTCGGCACCTGTCGATATTAAAGATTCGAAAAATAGCGAATCCCGAATTGCTAACGGATCCAACAGCGACGCCCGTCTCGTTGCTAGCGGAAAAAGTGCAAATTCCAATGCAGCTTTAGCTGGTCGTAAAAATAGCGCCATCCCGATTACGCCGAAGATGATGAGGAGGCGATTCTCTGAGCAACTAATTCTCGAGGGAGGCCTCGGCAGCGTCGGCGAATCTGAGAATTTACTCGATCAGCTCGCGAACGTGGAGGAGGCAGAGGAATCCTTCACCGCGATAAACGCTCGAAAAAAAATCACGCTCAATAAGCATTACTACCCGGAAGGCGGTTGGGGATATGTTATTATCATAATAACGATTCTCGTGCACCTAATCTCTCATGGGCTGCAACTAGCGTCCGGTTTGCTGATGAGCCCGGCGATGGCGCGATTCGAGCAGACGGTTGAAAACTCAGGTATGACGTACAGAACACTATCGATTCGCCTGATAATCGATCTTCACACTAATATATATATTTCATAGTTTGACAAGACGTGTGTTAATTATAACAATAAGCAAACTTATAAAAAAACATATAATTTGTGAAAATCGTGTTTCCATGCTCTGATTGCACATTTATCATTGAGTATTCCTCTCATCGTACATTAATTACAAACGCGATTGACATGTTAAAAATAATCAGAATCAAACTGTTACATTTACGCAAATTAGCGTCAAATATGTATTATAGGAATGTAAGTCATAAATGACGCGTGATGATGCGTAAGAAATGATTAATTCTTATCGTGCGTGCTCTCTCAAACAGCACAAAAGAAATTAATAACGACTGTACTTGATTTTGAAAGATATATCCTAAGAAATTTATGACGTTCGTAATAAAAAATAATATAGTAAGACAAGAGCATCTTGATATATCTCGTTCCGCGTCATAATTAGCAAATCCAATCAAGCCAACGTGCCTTTGACGTGCGCGCGAAATCAGGATAACTGACCTCTTCCCCGCAGAAACTGATCGATCACAGTCGAGTGAGTAATCGAAACGCGGGGAACATATATGTCAAGTTACGGTACTCGTTAATATGCAAATGTACGCCACCTACGCTGATTAATGTCCAGCCAAAGACACGTTGTTCGTACTCTGGCAAAGCTTTGCGAAACTTTCAGCGAATTGAGAATCCTAGAATTGCAGAAAGGATGCCAAGATGTGCATCGTGTAAATTGATTCGATACACCTGCAACAACTGTCGTCCAAACGGTAATCGTAAATTGCGCTAGAGCAGCGACGAACATATTTGCTTGCTTACGATCTGCATTTTAGAGCACGCGTCTACACGCAAGTATATGTAAAATGTTATACGCGATATAGAAGTAAACACGTCCATTAGTTACGTCGCCGATTAGATTAGCGCGATTACTGATCCAAATGTCTATTACATATTTAACAATTATATTACCAAAAATAAATGTAAGATCATGTATATGATAAAAATCAATTAATATAATAATTTTAGCAATAGATGGATATTTATAACCGCTTGTTCAAAATGCACAGTTTCCTGGCGTTGCAATAAATAAATTAATATAAATTACAATATTTATTTCAATTGCAGAATCTTATAAATATTCTTTTTGCATCCATAACGTCTCTCTTTGCAACTTACGTTTGTATCATATTTTCAATGGTTTATTTTATTATTTATTTATAACAAACCACTACTGTTTTAAGCGCTTACTATTAATTAACTTAATAACATTCGGTTTTCTATAGGTAAAAGAAACTTAGAATATATACCACAAAGTAATGCATTAGTTATTATTTTAACTTTTAATTTTAAAATATTTTTTAATATTATTTATAAGATCAACTAGATTTTTGATGTAATAACGGAGTTACATCTATATTTATGACACGATTTCGTAATGTACCAAAAGTTGTCATAAATGCACGAATTATAATTAATCAGAAACTATTTGTCGACGAGAACATTGAATCACACGGAAATTTGAGCTATATAATGGAAAATGGAACGAGGTAACAACTCACCAGCGAGTATTTAATCAGATGGTAAATTATTCGAAAACACTTCACCGAGATGAACATTTATCAAGGAGAAAAAATCACATAGAAAAGAAAATTACTCAACGGAAAACTTTTTTGAATTATTACACGAAAGATTTGATATCGTTCGACCTGATGCGATTTGATTGATGTGATTTGGCTTGAGTCATATAACTAGGTTAATATTCTTTTCAATGAATTTTTGATTGGATAGAATCTCCGTTCCACCATTTTTCCTTTTCAATTTCCCATTCGAATCCTTGTCCTCCCGATCGATTTTTATTTAGGTCAATTTATCTTTAACCAATTTTTATTTCAATAAATTATTGATATTTACTTTTCCAATACAAATGAAATATATTTTCAATAAATTTTCTCGATAACTCGCCCGACGCTTGTTATTTCGCTGAATTGCGTTTCCGCAAATTCAGTTTATACCAACTATTATAGCGTGAGTAATTTTGCAAGTACGAAAACGACAAATATTTTCCTAGTTACAAGACCCACTATGAGAACGGGTAAGTTTAGTCGCGCGTAAAAACTTATCATAAGATTCTGGGAAAATTACCGGATATACATCATGCTTGATAAATGCTTAATTGACTATAACAAATGTAATGCCGTTAAATAAATCGTAACGAATTAATCTTGGCTTCCCAACTCAAACTTTTAACCTACCGTCACGCCAAGCATGGTTATTTACGTTCGAATAGAAATTGCAAAAAAATATATAATTTTGAAACAAAATTGTTATTAAAGTATGTAGGTGCACAATTAATCTAGATTATATATAATGCTCGTACGTAGATAATATCTATATGTAATACCTATCTAATAATAACCATTTCATGTAAATTTCTATTATAGATAGTATAAATACAACAATCGACGAAATATTAAAAATTTGCGCACTGCAATATTGGTTTTACAATAAATAGATATAAAAAATCAAAAAATATGTTATATGTTCCGTATTATATATCATATAATATGTATCATATATTAAAAAAAGACAATATCGCTTGATATTCTATCGACCATATATTTTCTGAAGCAAATAATGCAACCCTCTTGCCTATAGACCGTTTTATCAGCTTATACTAACTTACCGACAACTCAGATGCCACGTACGTTTTACCGAGAGTTGATCTTTTTGCGAAATTATATTTCAAACAATAATGATATTTACAAAAAAGTAAATCATAAATTATAACATGCTCTCTAATTTCGTTTTTAATAAAACAAGTTTGTTCATATGCACATAAAACTAATAACGCAAACTAACTGAAACTATTCTGTAGTTATCCTGTGGGGGTTACCACATCTCTAACAGAACAAATTATTCTCTCGATAATAATGTATGATATTCTATGCCCTATGCATATTAATTAAGAGTTATGCTCAAATACATAATAACTTTATTATTTAAAATTTGTAGTAATATTTATATATTGTAAACTCGGAAAAAATTGATGAATTTACTTTTCTCTGGTCGGCACGCAGTCTTTCAAAAAAGTTTATTTCGAAAAGATGTTTGAATATTGCCAGTTTAGTCGATTAAGATTCTGAATTTGTTTAATTATCACTGGCGAATTAAGTAATGTATTATTACTTTTCTCTCTTCATTATTTTTTTGAAGATATATACGTACATGTATAATATATACATACATAACATATATAATATAGGTATATAAAATGTATATAGTATCTATACATAAATAGCAGAAGTTATTTATCGATAGTTCTAATGTTGAATTAACATTTCTAGTTAATATCGATGATAGCAACTTGAGAAAATCTAATGTTATCGCTAATGAGAATCGCCATGAGTATAAACAGTTAATAATCTATTGTGATTTTTCACTTTTACGGCAACAACTACACTAGCTAGTCATTAAATTTTATTGTCTCTCGTCAAGTGTCATAAAGAACCGTTGTCAGTCAACGCTTCATCAAATACTCGTTCTTCTATATTCGCGATAAACTTTCAACTACCGTTCTAGATAAGTATACTTTTGTTTTATTCATGCTTGATTTGTATTTATAGAACAACATTATGTTGGGAAAGACATCGTGTATTTCAATCCCAACGAGGAGTATTTGTTCAATGTATTAAATAAATTTGTTAAAATATCTAACTGATAATGAAGTACTTTCTATTTGTCTTTAATTTATTTTTTAGAAATGCATATATAACAATTTTGCTTTTTCTTAGACTATTTTATATAATATTTAATCCTAAAAGCAAATAGAAACACCAAATACAGATCACAAATTCAATTTTAAAAATATTTGAAAAATAAAAAATGAAATGTAACACAACTAAATTAAATAATTGCAAATTATTAATTCTTTAAGTGATAAATGAAATAAAACATAATAATTTACTGGTTAAAATAATTCTATGGTTGCTTCGCCGTCGCCTGAGGCCTCCCAGGCCTCCTCTTTCATCCCAGATTTTATTCTTTGCACTCATATATCTAACACAACATTCGCAAAAACACGGTTAATTATATGATTACGTGTATTAACATCTCAATAGAAATTGCACGACATTTTGCTATTGTTTATTGCAATAAAATCTTATCAAAACATGATTGCGAAAATAATGCGACAAAAATAAAATCTGTGATTTATTCGATATCTGAGAGTTTAGTGACAATTATAATAATTAAATATTGCAATGTTATGAAAAAATCGATCCGTTTCTTTTGTACGCAATATTTTGTTTAAGTATGTAATTTCGAAAAATTTACTAACGATAATCTAATACTGAAACCATGTGTTTAATAAGCTGGATTAACGACTAATTAAGACGATTATCCGGAAATGTAGGTATAAAAATTCGGTACTGCATACGTAATACATTTCACGCACACAAGATATTTCTGATCCAACAATATCTTTTTTTATTCTACGCTTTTTTAATCCAAAAATGATGACCAATTACGTTTAAACCATTAAAAAATTAAAGCTTGATGCAAAATACATTCGAATCTAACAGCTTTATTGAAACCTTTTTTATCGCCCATACAAATATCGCGATAAAACAATACTTTATAATTTACATCTTTTATCAACTCTGAAATAAAGTAAGAATAAATAAATTGTGTAAAATATTGGCTTTGATAAAAATTGATGATAAATTTACGGTTATTAATTACGGGAGTTAATTGATTGTGCAAATTAATAGCAAAACTAATTATTTGTCGGAAATAATTTTGCGTTTTGATGGAATACGGTGACATAGGAAATATAAGTATCTTGCATTACTAGTTGCCGACTCGAATCTCACTACGCGAAGGCCATATGCCAGCCAGTTTGGCTTTTACAAAATATTTAATAAAACATTTAATAAAATATTTTGAAATAACTATACAGCGGAATATTCCGTTCTATACCTATATTTTAAATTAGTTTCGATAAACAATTATTTTTAAGCTCTAATCCGAACCGCTTCCCGAGGAGCAATGCGAATTGCGAAGGCACGCTGCGCCGTACGGCGTACCCCGCGTACCGGCCGGCCGGCGTAAGTTCCCTTGCCCCGCGCTCGGCGCGAGCGACAAAAATCCCCCAAAAACGTTAAGAGTACTTACGAGAAACTACATAACTTACAAAATATTATTCTGCCTCGCCGAATATATCCATCAATAAGTAATATCCGTCAGTTTTTAAGCGACAGCTTGTTCGATAATCTTTTTACATTCTCCGATTGCAGGAAAAAATGACGACTGCGCTTGGGAATATACACATATCGTAATAAAAATTATTTTATTTTAGGATTATATTGGGTGTACAAATTAGTTCGGTCCGTTTTTTTGTGTTCAAAAATGTATTTATTTTAAAACAAAATGAATGAACAGATCAATTAAAGTATTTTCCATCGCTGGCTACTACTTTCTCCCATCTCTCAGGCAATTTCCGAATTCCATCTCGAAAAAATGACTCGTCTTTTGAGGCGATCCACGAATCGATCCATTTTTTGACTTCTTTATAAGAGCGGAAATGCTGATTAGCCAGGCCGTGTGCCATCGATCGAAACAAATGGTAGTCGGAAGGAGCAACGTCTGGAGAGTACAGCGGGGTGGGGGGGGGGGGGGGTAAGACCCCCCATTTCAGCGTTTCCAAGTATGTTTTGACCGGTCTTGCGACATGTGGCCGAGCATTGTCATGCTGGAAAATAACTTTATTGTGTCTCTCTTGGTACTGTGGCCGTTTCTCCTTCAATGCTCGGCTCAAACGCATCAATTGCGTTCGATACCGATTCTCTGTGATGGTTTCACTCGGTTTCAACAGCTCATAATATACTACACCGATTTTCTCTCTTCCACCGCCATGCCGGTCCTCGTCGTCAAAATCCCCGCTCTTGAAGCGTTGAAACCACTCACGACACGTTCTTTCACTAAGAGCATCCTCACCGTAAGTACTTGAGAGCATTCAATGAGCCTCAGCCGCAGTTTTATTCAAATGGAAGCAGAAAATCAAAACTTCCCGCAAATGCTGCTTAGTTAACACAAAATTCGACATTTTCAACACTGTAAAAAAAAAGGTTTTTGTATCAAACTCAAAGCGATATAAACTGAATATTATTGGCAGATGTCTAACCTCTTTGAAACCGCCAAAATCGGCAGTCACTATGAACCATTCATAACAGCCGGAGCCATCTTTTAAAAACGGACCGAACTAATTTGTACACCTAATATGTTATATTTTTATACGCGGACATATATGTATATATATTTAACATTAGTTCTCCAAATAATTTTACAATTAAATACTTTTCAATATCATATTTTTTTCAAGAGTGCCAAATACGAAAATGCGATTAGAAAATCAAAATTCAAATTTCTTCACTAAATTGGAAAATAAAAATGTTTAAAAGAGAGATTTCTATAAATGTGCCAACCGGTGCCAACTGATCTTCGCGGAAGTTTTTAGATTTAACATGAAAGAATTAAAAAAATCACATATTACAGTTTAACTACAATTTAAAAAAATTATACAACATATAACTGTAATCGTAATTGTAGTTACGAGAACGCGTATCAGTTTTCTAAATGATTTTACACTAAATAATCTCAACAAATTTTTTTCAAAAAAATGCCAAATAAAATTACGATTAGAAAATAAAAATTCAGATTTGTTCACTAAATTTGAAAATAAAAATGTTTTAATTTAAAAAATAAAAATTTAATTTCAATTTAAAAGAGAGATGTGTTCAAGAATACACCAATTAAAATTTTTGCGGAAGCTTTTCGATTTAATGCAAAATGATTAAAATTACCATCATTGTAGTTTAACTATAATTATAAATATTTATACAATATATAAAACTAATCATAATTTAAGGTTATTATTATGTATCATTAATAAAATGAATATCCAGATGTTACGTGATCAATATACAATTTTTTTATTAGCAACTTTTAAATTAATCCTTGAATGAAACAATGTTGATCGCGCGCGCGAACGGTATAAACTAATTTCGTAATTTCACCTAATCCTAATCCAATCAGATCTACTCTCATTTATTTCATTCGCCGTAAATCGCGTCGAGAGATTCTTATGTTACAAAAATCTTGTTTTTGTTTATAAATAATGTTAATGTTAATGTTAATAAAAAATATACTTGGCGCGAGACGCTACCGCGTCTCTTGATATATCAAAATAGATAGATATATACTTTGTATCACGACTTACCGCTCTCCCGTGACGATCGGAAACCGGAAGACGTCTGCAGCTCTCCTCGATCGTCGACTCCGGCGCGGCGTCCTCCACAGACATCTTGGACACCTATCCGCGAAGTCGTTACTCCAAGCCTCCAAGCACTTAATTTTCACCACACACTTGTCTCCCCTTACGCTTTCAATAACGCGCTTTTCACCACGCCCACCTTTCGACACGAGTTTTTACGACTTCACACGCACACAGGCAGCACTCGCGACGCGACGCAATTCCCGAAACGCCACTCACACTCCGCGGCACCCGGCTCGTTTCGCCGTTTCGCGAGGACGCGGATTGCCGTTTGTGAAGATTCCCACGGGCCCCACGGCATCGGGAGATTCTCGGGCCCGTCCTCGTACATTCGATCTTCGATCCTTCTGTCAACGAACTACTCTGTCAATTCGCGATGTAGAACGCGGCCGCGACTATATTCCTGGTTTCCGGTATGACGCGGGCCGCGGGAGCCGGGGCCGGGAACGACTCACGATCTACTGTCTACCAACCGTTCAATAGCAAATAAGCAAAATCGATTACTTGCACCGCTCTGCAGCGGTGCACGCTAAGTACACGAAGTCGCGTAATTTCAAAGATCTAATCCAAAAGTATATATCTTGATCGATTGATATTATCACGTTTCTCGGCGGAATAAACGCGACGGAGTCTGCTAGAATCGGGACTCAACGAGAGTCGAGAGTCACGGCGTTTTCCCCCCTTCCATTTACGCACACAAAGGCGCTCGGTCGGACTGGGTCGGACGACTGCGTGGACTGCGTCACACGAATAGACCGAGTGTATTTGGGTACGTAAGTGGAGAGGGAAAAACGCCGTGACTTTCTCTGAATAAAATTCCGATCGCGGTGCTTAAGGTGGCTACACACTTAACGATAAATCGGTGCGATAAATCTGTGCAAATCGATTTGTACAGATTTAACTGACGTGTGGATGATAGATCGTTAACGATAGACGCTATAGGAGAATTCGATTTAACTGCGAAGATTACAAATTGTTACGATTTATTGTTACGTGTGTAGCCACCTTAACACTACGCTTTTCCGCTCGATGTTTTTTACCCTAATGGCAACCCTGATTATAATTACCGACATGATATTTTCGCGATATTATATAATTATTCCTTTTATTGTAAATTTCCAATCTACGCGCACGGTTTCATATAATGATTAAAAAAAGAGTGTCTTCAGTCCCAGAGTTCTTGATCTTATCCCGGAGAAAGATATTTTCTCTAATTTGAGTCGTTTTCTCCTTCGATTCGCGATTATATCAAACGTAACTGCGAAAAAATATCGCGAGCCCATCCTTTTACGCAAAATTCGATACTTTGACGCGTATTAACATGATTGAAACGTCTTTCAGATAACTAATTCATATGTGTCGCCCGGATATTGTATATGAAATAATGAAATGAAAAGAAAAATGTCTAACTTTCGATTATGGGCTATGCTGTGAAACGCGAGAGATTCTTATATCAAAATAGATATATACTTTGTATGTATCACTCACCGCTCTCCCGTGACAATCGGAAACCGGAAGACGTCTGCAGCTCTCCTCGATTGCCATTAATTCGACTCGGCGCGGCGCGCGTGGCAACTCCGTCCTCCATATAGCACTCCATAGACATCTTGGATATCCGCGGTCATTACTCCATTAAGCGTCGTCTACAATAGCCGTAAGCGTATGGAGTAAGATGTAAGCAGTAAGCTATGGACTAATGGGATTTTTACAATTCAAAAATAATCGACTGTGGTTGGTCAATAGCTTACTGCTTACATCTTACTACATACGTTTACAGCTATTGTAGACAATACGTTACACTCGTTAGAAATGCCGCGGTTGTGGAGAAATGAATGAACATTAAAAATAATATGCCAACTTCACACACACTGTAAAATTCAGAGAACTCGCGTCCTGCATTCCTAACAAAATGGAAGTTGTGATCAAAATTTCATTAATTATTAATACGAACTAAAATAAAATCTTCAGGGGAGACTTCTTTAATCTCTATATTACCGAACGTAGTGCAAAAGATTAATTATAATTTCAATATAATATTGTAAAAAAAACTATTGAATTTTCACTCTTGGTTGAAAAATAGTTGAAATAAGTACGTCAGATGTATGTACACTGATGGGAACTACAGATCTAAGGATGAGCACTAGTGCAATCATAGAGATAATGGTAATAGCTCTAAATACTGTAATACCTTCATACACGCGTGCGCGTGATGTTGTCATCACGAAATTTAGCTCAGGAACATTATGCAAATGGTATTATTTGTACATCTTATAGATTAAAATAAACAAACACGCACACACACAAAATAATATTTTACGTATCAAAGATATTTTATTTCACATTTGTTAAATCTCAGTCTATTCTACTTATAAAATGTTTCTCTAATTCATATCTAACAATATGATATTTAAAAGACAGTGCATCTCTCTGAATAAAATATATAAAGAGAAAAACATTCTCTAATGTTTCCGTATTACTAACATCCATTTGGTGACATCAAAGGAACCGTTCTCTGCAGAGTTAACACGCGCGTCCCATTAATTGCGAGTTCAAGTCTCTTAATAAGTGTACATTTCTCTCAATAAGTGTGCATAAGGTGACATGTCCTTCTGTTTTACGCTTTTTCTGGCTACGTCCTTCTGGCTTTTCTCAGGATAGGCCTTAGAAATTGTAACGTTAATCCGTAGGTTTCCATTATTAGCGTACACCTGCGCGGTGGAAGTGTGAAATACAAGGCAGTCAGATGACACACCTTCGTGAATAGAACGCGGCGTCGCTTCCCATGTGAGACGTCTTCTATGCCCATTTAGTTCTAGTCTGTTGAATAAAATAGTTCAATTCAAATAAGAGATAAGTACATACAAGTAGATAAATACAAAGACACTTATACAAGATAAAAGTATTAAATAAACTGAATTTTTAAGATATTACTTTTAAATATATAACACGCAAATTACAGTTACCTGTAAGCAAAGGTCTCCGCTTGTTTCTTAGAGCCGACCAATTTTACAATCGCAAAGAACTGTTGCTCTTGTTTTTCAAGCAAGAACATGAAGTGGTAGCCGAAAGATTGTATCGTGTATGATTGTACACAATTCACAACGGGGCGATCAATGTCATTTACCAAAAAATCAACGCATTCGCCTGGAGGAAGGATAATGTGTAAGGATTTACCAACATACGAGTAAACAGGATAAAGATTTAATACCTTGAAAGCCCGTATTTGTCTTGTGACTCATAGTAAGATGCGGCACCACTTCTTCCAGCGATCCCTGCCATTTGCAGGACGAACCCGGGTAGGGACAGCTGCATAGATGAAACTTGCACGTATCCTCGTGATCTGCCTTCTCCGTAAGCACCAGCGAGACTGGGCAGCCACTGGTGGAGTATTTGCAGGGGAACTTGACGTTATTCGCCACCTGTTCCATTGCCAAATTACGGATGTTACCTGTGTTGGCAGACTACCGCTTGTTAGATACAATTCCAATAACCAATTTTCAATAACAATAAAATAAAAATCTTCCCATACCCAAGGGATCCCTGCACGTAGGGCACCTGGAGAGTTTCGGTTTGCAATTCGTACAGACTAGATGTCCGTTCTGACATTGGTGAATAGGTGGAAGCACGTGGTCGAAACAAACGGGGCACTTCAAGAGACTCGCCAGATCGGTGGAGCTACTCAGGGTGAAAACGGTCGTGTTGCCCGTGATGACGTTTAGTTGGGACATTTTGTCCTTTCAAATTATGTATGTACCAAGGATCGCCACTGACCACTTGAACGACAATCTTCCTTTGCTTCTCGCGCCGTCTCAGCAATGCATTTCCGTTTCCATTAGCTGATTCACTTCTCTGCAAAATCGCAACGTCCATAAAGCGTCGTCAACAATACGCGGAGTAAAGCCTATTTTACAATTGCGTAAACGTAGGGTTGTAGGAGTAGGAGTAGTAGTAATCGTGGATGTTTTACAACGGATCAATCTACAATAGAGTAAAGATACGTTGTCAACTTGATTACAGCAACCTGCAATCAGAGTGCAGTTTTGTGTCTCGAAACTTAGAGCAGTACTTTTATCGTGTTCCATGATGAAAACGGTGAAAACCAAAAACACACTACAATAAAAAGAATAATTTTCAACTTGAGATCTTGAGAGTTGTTTTCACGTGTATTTCAACACAGCACTCTGATTGGTTGGCTCTTACGTTTACATCTGGCGTAGTCGTGAAAGATGAAGTTCAATCATTTTCCACAACACGCTCTACAACCGGAAGTACCGCTTCATAACCACGTCTTACAACACTCTTAAGGCTATTCTACAATTGCGTAAGCGTGGTTGTAAGTAGTTGTAAGAGTGTTGTAAGACGTGGTTGTAAAGCGGTACTTCCGGTTGTAGAGCGTGTTGTGGAAGATGGTTGAACTTCATCTTTCACGACTACGCCAGATGTAAACGTAAGAGCCAACCAATCAGAGTGCTATGTCGAAATACAGGTGAAAACAACTCTCAAGATCTCAAGCTGGAAATTATTCTTTTTATTGTAGTGTGTTTTTGGTTTTCATCGTTTTCATCATGGAACACGAAGAAAGTACTGCTCTAAGTTTTGAAACACAAAACTGCACTCTGATTGCAGGTTGCTGTAATCACGTTTACAACGTATCTTTACTCTATTGTAGATTAATCCGTTGTACAACATCCACGACTACTATTACTCCTACTCCTACAACCCTACGTTTACGAAATTGTAGAATAGGCTTAAGAGTAGGTAAATTCCGATGTGGCGGTTTCCGCTTCGCCACTCGAAAGGATCGGGTATGTGATCGAATGAACAGGGTTTAAGGTAAACGTACCAGTGGCCGCACACGTCCCAGTCGCCGCACACGACTTTAATGTTTTCAATTTATTAAGCATTTCGTAAAGAATATTGCAAATCTAAAAATTGTGTAGGAATCTACAATACGTTATTGTAATAACAAACAAATTTGAAGTATGATTCTTCACGGATTACCATTTATTTTAAATTGTTTATTCGGTCTCGCACGTCACGGCGGTAGTTTCAACGCATTCCTTATCGAATATGCTAAGGATTGCTGAAAGCTTCTTAAGGTTTATTGTTCCACCTTTTCGTATTTTGGAGGTAAATTATAGCTCATTTTATTCAGGAGAATGTATTCTTACCTATGCGGCCGTTTAATTGCTTATAAAACAAAATTTAATAGTAAAATCTTCCTATTCCGTTATTGGGACAAGCAAATCATATGCTGCACCCCTATCGAGACGCTGTTCGGATACTGGTGCAACCCTGCGAAGTTCGCTAGTCCCAATAATCGCACATCGCGTAGCACGCTGTCTCTCGATCGATGCAAAGTTTAATTTTACTACGGAATTAATTCTGGTGTTTCGATTTAAAAAAAAAACAAAATATCGTGTGGAAAACCAATTGATAAGTAAGTACTCATTGTTGATAATATATCTGCAATAAATCTAATGTGCATGCTGAATCTGTGCAACCAGTATCAGGAAAATTGTTTGCTGTTTACATGGAGAGGTTATGTTACGGCTGAATATATTTTTGTCTAATAATCGATAATTTTATAATAAAATATATAAATTATAGTGAATATTGAATGTAATGAGATCTCCTTGCAAAGAAAGTAACTACCCGATAAAAACAGTACGTGAAATCCACGTTATTGCTATGTGGATCAGCATCGTGAAATCCACGTGGATATTCAAGTGGGCAATCCGCTCAAGAACGGTACTGTAGTCCACGTGGAATGCACATAGTTCCACGAATTTTTCACGTAAATTTTAATTTTATTAATGGAGTGGATTTTTTCCACTCCATATATACAAGGTTTTAAGAAGTCTCAAAAACAGAGAAAAAAAGTACAACTAGCAGTAACATGTTAGTTTCTTGGTGTTTAATACTGGATATAAAGAAGTACCGCAGCGGTCACCCATCCAAGTAGCAATCGCATCCATCGTCGCTTGACTTTTTTGATCGACCGGAGTAGGGGTGACCTTCTCACTCTAAAACTGCCTTTTTCTTTATAGTGCTCTTATTCAATCTAATCTTTTGTTTGTAACAAGATAACAACAATTGGGTTTATAATAATTTATTTCTGATGTTATTTGTAAAAAATAGATAGCATACTGCACACGCACACACTTTTTGTAACACAATACAATTTTTCTATTGATTATCTATTAAATGCGTCCCATTTAGCTATATGTTGTGATTGATAACAATATTTCCTGATTGATAAATCGTATATGTATATATATTATATACATCAGTAGAATAATAGAAACATACACGTGAAATCTACATTGATATTACGTGGATAAGGTACTTCGATTTGGCGATGGAAAAGAAACGTCGAATCCACGTGGATAAAGTACTTCGATATTGTCGATGAAAAAGAAACGTTGTACCCACGTGGATAACTCGCGGATGATTCTCTATCCACGTAGTCCACGTAAATTACGTGGATTCGACGTGGATGTGACGTGACTGTTTTTATCGGGTAAATACTGGGACATACCGAGTAATAAAAGTTATGCGGACACTGGGTCTTTCCGTGTCCGGCACTGGGACATACCGAGTAGAGGCTGTGCGGACACTGGTACATTTGAGCTTTTTATCATTTTCGCGGCATAAATAATAAATGACTGAATATTAAAATAAACATTGTATGTGTTTTATAAACTAGAAACCCTAAGCTTCAAGATGGTTCAAGTCATTTGTACCAAGCATGCGTCTAAATAGGCTAAATTTGTATCACAATCTGAATTGTGGCTTAAGTGTGCGGCCACTGGTATGTTTACCTTACTCAAACTGAACAAAGTATATTTCTTCTTATAATACATACTTCTGATTATCACAGCTCGGTGTTGCACGTGCGTTCGGTCAGAACCTTGCCAGCAAACAGGGCGAAGGAAGTGATGTCCAGTGATGCCGCTGTGCAGACGGACCAGCAGGCTACAGCGTGTGGAGAGGTCAGGGGATGCGCCGACAAGGCTGCGCAAGGCATAGCCACGCACACTAATGCAAGCTCTTCTGTCCGTGTACGCTCGGCGCAAAGAAGGACAGAACACGATCGTTGTCTCCTTCTCTCTTAAGCTATGACGTCGCTATTCCAGTGCCGGCTATGCCGGCACATATTTCAGATCTCGCGACTCTCCGAATCTCGAGTTGGAAAATCGACGATGGGCGACGTTATTTATTGTAAACTTATTCTTTTCCTATAAAATATCGAGATATATGTCAATCATTCTGTCGTTATTCACTGATATATGTATAATCAATTTCAATTGTGAATAATATGTAAATAAAATGTCTAAAAATATAAAAATTACCAAATGCAATGACGTAAATCTTTATAAACATAAAAAGTTAAAAGAATTCTGTTTTTTTTTAATTTGCAGACCTTGAAATATTTGTTTTGATTAAAGTTAAACTTTGTAAATGTAATAATGTATAAAAATCCACTTTTGGCCAATATGTACGCTGTTTTATTTTTAAAAAATTTCTTACATAACAAACTAACATTAACTTTAACATGATAATATTATCTAAATGTAAATAATAAAATTAAATATTAATTCTGAATAAAGAATTATAGCTTCTAGTGTTTTTACTTATTTAATTTATTGTGTATTGTTGTATTTATATACAACGTGCATACTCACACTCATACACACAAGGAAATGTAAAAAATTGATTTTTTATTATTACAATGACTTCAATATTGAAATTATTTTGTACCATTTGCTACCTAATGGTTGTATATAATTACTAACAAAATATTAATAACAAGTAATAAATTAACAGTTCCTTACATTTCCTTCCTGACGGAAAAGACCACCACCTTCTCGCGGTTTCCGTTGAGCAACAGTATGCACGTTGTATATAAATACACAATAAATTAAATAAGTAAAAATACTACAAACTATAATTTTTTATTCAGAATTAATATTTAATTTTATTATTTACATTTAGATAACATTATCATGTTAAAGTTAATGTTACTTTGTTATGTAAGAAATTTTTTAAAAATAAAAGCGTACATATTGGCCAAGAGTGGATTTTTATACATTATTACATTTACAAAGTTCAACTTTAATCAAAACAAATATTTCAAGGTCTCCAAATTAAAAAAAAACGGAGAATTCTTTTAACTTTTTATGTTTATAAAGATTTACGTCATTGCATTTGGTAATATTTATATTTTTAGACATTTTATTTACATATTATTCACAATTGAAATTGATTATACATATATCAGTGAATAACGACAGAATGATTGACATATATCTCGATATTTTATAGGAAAAGAATAAGTTTACAATAAATAACGTCGCCTATCGTCGATTTGCCAACTCGAGATTCGGAGAGAGTCGCGAGATCTGAAATATGTGCCGGCATAGCCGGCACTAGCATAGCGACGTCATAGCTCAAGAGAGAAGGAGACAACGATTGTGCTCTGTCCTTCTTTGCGCCGAGCGTACACGGACAGAAGAGCTTGCATTAGTGCGTGCGTGGCTATGCCTTGCGCAAGTCGTGGGTTGTGGTCTGAGATGTCGTAGTCGTCGTCTCTGTGAGAGAACGAATGTCTCTGTGTCGTTTGGATTGCCTGCGTCTTCCAATAACTCTCTAGGTATTCTGAGTGGTGTGCCAAATAGCATTTCGGCTGACGAACATTTCAGGTCTGGTTTGTAGCATGTGCGAAGTCCCAGGAGTACAATCCATAGTACATCTATCCATTTATGCACGGTTCCATGACAGGTGATGGCGGTTTTCAATGTTCGGTTCTATTAAGCGTTCTATCGATTATGGATGATATGGTGACGTCTTGGTCTTATTGGATCCTAATAAGCCCGAGAGTGCTTTGAATAAGCTGCCCTCAAACTGTCGGCCTTGATCTGTGGTGATGACAGCTGGTGTCCCGTATCGAGCGACCCAATTGTCCACAAATGCTGTTGCTACCGTTTGCGCGTTTATGTTGGGTAGTGGAATAGCTTCCGGCCATCTGGAAAATCTATCTATGAAGGTGAAACAATATCGATAACCTCTTACCTCTGGCAGTGGTCCTATTAAGTCAAGGTGGATCTGTTGGAAATGGCTGTCAGGCGTTGGAATTTTCTGTGGCCTTAGGTGAATGTGGCGTTGAATTTTTCTGCGTTGACATTGTAGGCAGGTTCGCGCCCAGCGTCGGATGTCGCGGTCCGCGTTTTGCCAGACGAATTTTTGGCGTATCTGCTGGCTTGTCGATGCGCCATTGGGGTGCGCCATTCCATGAACCACGTCGAAGATGCGTTTACGAAGCGTTTTAGGCACGTAAGGACGTATAGCCCCCTGTGAACAATCGCAATATAAAGGCAGTGTGGATCCTAATATGGTTAGTTTCTTAAGTTCTAGTGAAGATCCTCTCTCGCGGATTTGCTTCAACTCTTCGTCGGATTCTTGCTCTTGGGCCAGCTCCTTCGTTGAAACTATGACTGGCATGTCAATTGCATCGACGCGCGAGAGTGCATCTGCGACGACATTTTCATCTCCAGCTAGGTATTTAATTTCCGTGGTAAATTGTGCTATCAGATTGAGTTGGCGAGCCTGTCGCGGGGATGCTTTTTCAGGTCGCTGTCGAAATGCGTACCTGAGCGGATTGTGGTTAGTTGCGATGATTACTCTTCGTCCTTGGATGATCTCTCTGAAGTGCTTCACGACTTCGTACACAGCTAGCAGTTTTCTGTCGTATGTGCTATACTTGCGTTGCGCTGTGCTGAGTTTCTTGGAGAATAATGCTATCGGTTGTCGTTGGTTACCGTGGACCTGTTCTAAAGCGGCTACGAGCGTTGTGTCTGATGCATCTGTTGCTAGTATAAGTGGTGATGACTCTGTCGGGTGTGCGAGCAGTGCTGCTTGTGCTAATTCGGTTTTGCATTGTTGAAAGGCATCAATACTTTCCTGATTCCATGGTACTGGTCGTTTGTCGTTCTTCCTGTAGTCTCTGTAGTTCGTTGAGCGGAGCTTGGCTTCTGGCGGCGTTTTTGAGGTGGCGGCTGTAATGGTTTACCATTCCCAGGAACCTGCTAAGCTCAACCATAGTCTTAGGACGGGAAGAGTTAAGTATGGCTTTTACCTGCTTTTCGAGTGGTTTGGTTCCCTCCGGAGTGATCTCATGACCAAGAAATTCCTTGCTTTGACCGAAGACACATTTGCTGGGGTTGATGGCTATGCCCGCCTCTTGGAGTCGTCAGAGGACCTGTCGAAGGTGCTCTTGATGCTCCAATTCGTCTTTAGATGCTATTAATATGTCGTGCACGTAGCAGAAACAGAAGTCCAATCCTTGCAGTATTTTGTTCATTAGTCTCTGGAACGTTTGTGTCGCATTTCTGAGTCCGAATGGCATAGTGATGAACTCGAATAATCCGAAAGGCGTCACGATAGCAGTCTTCGGAATGTCCTCTGCGTTGACTGGTACCTGATGGTAGGCGCGTGGATTAGGTCTAATTTGCTAAAGATTTTCTTACCGTGGAGATTTACGGCGAAATCGTGAATGTGCGGAACCGGGTAGCTGTCCGGTATTGTTACCGCATTCAGTCCTCTGTAGTCACCACATGATCTCCACGTTCCTCCCTTTTTGGGAGCCATGTGTAACGGGGCTGCCCAAGGGCTTCTCGAGTGTCGACAGATTCCTTGCTCCAGCATGTATTGAAACTCGGCTTTCGCAATTCGTAGTTTGTCGGGTGGCAGTCTGCGTGGTATGCTGGCAATAGAAGGTCTCCTCGTCTCGATGTGGTGACATATCCCATGCTTCTTCTTTAGTGCCATTTGTGCCCGCGTTATTCCTGTAAATTCTTCAAGTATCTTATGATAACTGGATGTTGCTTATCGATAATGCGCTCTCCTTCTAGGTCCACTACGAGACCGAATGCTTTTAGTAGGTCGGCTCCAATGACTGCTCGTGATACATCTGCAACCGTAAATTTCCATGAAATCGGTCGGCGCAAGCCTAGATTCAGTGTGAGCAATTTTTCTCCATAGATTGAGATGTGTGATCCGTTTGCAGCATATAATACGCCGGGAGGGGTAACTGGCGTAAGAAGTGAGAAGTAAGTGTTAAGGGAGCTAAAATAAAGGCGTAAGCAGAATAAATTATTTTTATTTTTTACTCCAACTTCAGCCCTTACGCTTACAAGCGTAGTGCTGAAGTAAGAGTGAGAAATAAAAATGATTTGTATATGTTTCGCTTACGCCTAATACTCTTACTTAACTTACTCCGCTCTTATTCCGCGTATTGTAGACGACGCTTAAGGATGTATCGGACCTATTTTCAAAGCGCTACCAAGTGGATAAAAATTTGTGAGAATGTTCTTTTAGTCTTCCTGATGTGTTACAAGAAAGTAGAAACGAATCCATTAAACGGTTGCTGAGATATAACGATATTAATTTTCACTGATTTTACACGTATTCTTATGGGAAGAGACGATTTTGACGGATAAAGCAGCTAAAATAATGTTGAAGGAGCGCTACCAATATTTTGAATTTTTTTGTACATCTAGTATACGAATAGATGAAAATATCTGCCAAGTTTCAATTGTCTTCACTACATCGTTTTAAAGAAATAAATTATAACTTGAGATAATTGTGCTGTCGGCACGAATGTATCTCGATGGCTCGTGAAAGCGCGGCAACGTCGCAATCAGCTGGGTAAGCAAAGCATAACGTACAGCTGTCGCTACACGTATATCTATGCCTTCTAGCTAACTTTTTGTCTCCGTTGCACTCGTGAAGAGATAGCGAGTCTTTTTTCATGAACTGCTTTTGTCACTATTTTGCCTTTCCACCGATAACTTTTCGTGTCTGACATTGTAAAAATGTAAACGAACAGACATAACCTTGCACGTCGCACCTCGCAGCTCGCATCAAGTCCAGTCATATAACTAGGTTAATATTCTTTTCAATGAATTTTTGATTGGATAGAATCTCCGTTCCACCATTTTTGCTTTTCAATAAATTTCCCATTCGAATCCTTGTCCTCCCGATCGATTTTTATTTAGGTCAATTTATCTTTAACCAATTTTTATTTCAATAAATTATTGATATTTACTTTTCCAATACAAATGAAATCTATTTTCAATAAATTTTCTCGATAACTCACCCGATAACGCTTGTTATTTCGCTGAATTGCGTTTCCGCAAATTCAGTTTATACCAACTATTATAGCGTGAGTAATTTTGCAAGTACGAAAACGACAAATATTTTCCTAGTTACAAGACCCACTATGAGAACGGGTAAGTTTAGTCGCGCGTAAAAACTTACCATAAGATTCTGAGAAAATTACCGGATATACATCATGCTTGATAAATGCTTAATTGACTATAACAAATGTAATGCCGTTAAATAAATCGTAACGAATTAATCTTGGCTTCCCAACTCAAACTTTTAACCTACCGTCACGCCAAGCATGGTTATTTACGTTCGAATAGAAATTGCAAAGAAAATATATAATTTTGAAACAAAATTGTTATTAAAGTATGTAGGTGCACAATTAATATAGATTATATATAATGCTCGTACGTAGATAATATCTATATGTAATACCTATCTAATAATAACCATTTCATGTAAATTTCTCTTATAGATAGTATAAATACAACAATCGACGAAATATTAAAAATTTGCGCACTGCAATATTGGTTTTAAAATAAATAGATATAAAAAATCAAAAAATATGTTATATGTTCCGTATTATACATATATCATATAATATGTATCATATATTGAAAAAAGACAATATCGCTTGATATTCTATCGACCATATATTTTCTGAAGCAGATAATGCAACCCTCTTGCCTATAGACCGTTTTATCAGCTTATACTAACTTACCGACAACTCAGATGCCACGTACGTTTTACCGAGAGTTGATCTTTTTGCGAAATTATATTTCAAACAATAATGGTATTTACAAAAAAGTAAATCATAAATT
The DNA here is from genome assembly GCA_035220615.1 of Leptothorax acervorum. NCBI lineage: Eukaryota > Metazoa > Arthropoda > Insecta > Hymenoptera > Formicidae > Leptothorax > Leptothorax acervorum. Next base: position 236,801 of record JASTWQ010000301.1, read on the forward strand.
ATAACATGCTCTCTAATTTCGTTTTTAATAAAACAAGTTTGTTCATATGCACATAAAACTAATAACGCAAACTAACTGAAACTATTCTGTAGTTATCCTGTGGGGGTTACCACATCTCTAACTGAACAAATTATTCTCTCGATAATAATGTATGATATTCTATGCCCTATGCATATTAATTAAGAGTTACGCTCAAATACATAATAACTTTATTATTTAAAATTTGTAGTAATATATATATGTATATAGTAAAGTTAGTAAATATTTTTATGTCTTCATAGACATATTCACATAGCTGATTGTAGATATCAAAATTATTAACACTGGAACTATTAACCCTTTAACTACGGCTGTTGTCAATAGACGACGAAAAAAATATTATACCCGTATTAAAGGGTTAAAGCAGTTAAAATGACTAATTTTTAATTTTTTTAATTACTCAAATTTATAACGCATTTTATGAGATCTTCCGTGACTTTTGTTGCAATATATAAATGAAAAAATTGATGAATTTACTTTTCTCTCTTCATTATTTTTTTAAAGATATATACGTATATGTATAATATATACATACATAACATATATAATATAGGTATATGTATATAAAATGTATATAGTATCTATACTTAAATAGCAGAAGTTATTTATCGATAGTTCTAATGTTGAATTAACATTTCTAGTTAATATCGATGATAGCAACTTGAGAAAATCTAATGTTATCGCTAATGAGAATCGCCATGAGTATAAACAGTTAATAATCTAATGTGATTTTTCACTTTTATGGCAACAACTACACTAGCTAGTCATTAAATTTTATTGTCTCTCGTCAAGTGTCATAAAGAACCATTGTCAGTCAATGCTTCATCAAATACTCGTTCTTCTATATTCGCGATAAACTTTCAACTACCGTTCTAGATAAGGATACTTTTGTTTTATTCATGCTTGATTTGTATTTATAGAACAACATCATGTTGGGAAAGACATCGTGTATTTTAATCCCAACGAGGAGTATTTGTTCAATGTATTAAATAAATTTGTTAAAATATCTAATTGATAATGAAGTACTTTCTATTTGTCTTTAATTTATTTTTTAGAAATGCATATATAACAATTTTGCTTTTTCTTAGACTATTTTATATAATATTTAATCCTAAAAGCAAATAGAAACACCAAATACAGATCACAAATTCAATTTTAAAAATATTTGAAAAAAAAAAAAAAATGTAACACAACTAAATTAAATAATTGCAAATTATTAATTCTTCAAGTGATAAATGAAATAAAACATAATAATTTACTGGTTAAAATAATTCTATGGTTGCTTCGCCGTCGCCTGAGGCCTCCTAGGCCTCCTCTTTGAACCCAGATTTTATTCTTTGCACTCATATACCTAACACAACATTCGCAAAAACACGGTTAATTATATGATTACGTGTATTAATCATCTCAATAGAAATTGCACGACATTTTGCTATTGTTTATTGCAATAAAACCTTATCAAAACATGATTGCGAAAATAATGCGACAAAAATAAAATCTGTGATTTGTTCGATATCTGAGAGTTTAATGACAATTATAATAATTAAATATTGCAATGTTATGAAAAAATCGATCCGTTTCTATTATACGCAATATTTTGTTTAAGTATATAATTTTCGAAAAATTTACTAACGATAATCTAATACTGAAACAGTGTGTTTAATAAAGCTGGATTAACGATTAATTAAGACGATTATCCGGAAATGTAGGTATAAAAATTCGGTACTGCATACGTAATACATTTCACGCACACAAGATGTTTCTGATCCAACGATATCTTTTTTTATTCTACCCTTTTTTAATCCAAAAATGATGATCAATTACGTTCAAGCCATCAAAAAATTAAAGCTAGATGCAAAATACCTTCGAATTTAACAGCTTTATTGAAACCTTTTTTATCGCCCATACAAATATCGCGATAAAACAATACTTTATAAATTACATCTTTTATCAACTCTGAAATAAAGTAAGAATAAATAAATTGTGTAAAATATTGGCTTCGATAAAAATTGATGATAAATTTACGGTTATTAATTACGGGAGTTAATTGATTGTGCAAATTAATAGCTAAACTAATTATTTGTCGGAAATAATTTTGCGTTTTGATGGAATACGGTGACACAGGAAATATAAGTATCTTGTATTACTAGTTGCCGACTCGAATCTCACTACGCGAAGGACAATACAGCGCCTGACAGTCTGACATACGCGCCACAATAAATACCAAGGCCATATGCCAGCCAGTTTGGCTTCTACAAAATATTTAATAAAACATTTAATAAAATATTTTGAAATAACTATACAGCGGAATATTCCGTTTTATACCTATATTTCAAATTAGTTTCGATAAACAATTATTTTGCGATTTGTTTTGTGAATTGTTAGCGTTGGCTAAAATAACGATTAATTCTATTTGATTGAAAAATCTCTTTAAAGAGGAAATATTGTTATTTAAACTTTGATTAATAACAATTTGAATAATAGATTTAATATATTATTCTATTTAATAAGAATTATTAGATGTAATGTTTGAAGAATAAAATTTTTCTTCTTGTTTTAATAAAAGATCTGTTTATACAAATTACTTTATAATTATTGTTATTTTTAAATGTTTATCCGAGAGTGGAGTAAAATTGTATGATTTTGATAAATAAAGAATAGATTTTAAGAAATCGAAAAAATTAGATTTAATTATAGCAAAATTATCGCAACTTAATCTTATTCTCTTTTTTAACTTATTAAATTACACAATTTTATTGCTCTCAAAGCTGGATATTAGAAAAACAGTAATAATAATTTCCATAAATTCTTTTTCGGACAAAGTAATAATAAAATTTTACTCCTCAAGTGAATATTCAACCGCTAATATGTCTCCACATATTGCTAACATATTCGATATCGAATATGAGAAAGCAATAAAAGCAAAGTAATTTCAAATAAGTGCGTATTGCTCTATCTTAAATCAATATAAAAATTACCAGCTAGTATTATTTTCCAGAATAAAAGAATAGAAATATTCTAGAAATAATAATAAAAATATTTTGTAATTCTTAATTTTAATTTAATTAAAGATAATTTTCCTTAAAATTTATTACCTATTATAAACCTAATTATAATTCTTTTTCTTTAAAAATCCATTTGTGTAAGTTAGGTTTTTCACGTATCGTCCTCACATTATCGTCCTCTTCTTTCAGTTTGAAAAAATGTTATAAGATTAAGAAACTATTAACATGCATAGATATATTATACACACATGATCAACTCTTGATTATTAAACCGCGAGAAACAAAACTCAGGCTATTATATGTCTCACAACAAATTTTATCGAGTTCCTCAATTAAATTGCAAATACAAATATCTCACATAATGAATATCAAATTGACTCTCAAGATTTAATTGTTAAATCATATCATGTCTCAAGATTGGTTTTAGCTGAGTTTTCCAGCAGAAACGTTATAAATACGAGCAATAAAGATTAAGATAACGATTAGCCACTAAAATTAATAATTCAGATTATTATTGCGACATAACCAATAATTCATAATTAATATAGCCAGTTTATGCTTAAATGAACATTTTTTTTATTATCTGCACGATCTCATTCTTAAAGAAGTTTAATATGAATAAAATTACAAAGAATTTTTTAACGGCTGGGAGAAATAGAAAAAACTGTCCAAATATTCCAAAAAATATAATTAAGTTTGTAAAAATTATTACATTTAAGTACAAAGCACTTTATGAGTGCGAAACTATGTACCTAAGAATTAACTATTTATATTGAAATAATGCGTTATGCGCGTCATCAGTTCTCAGTGATAGAATCGGCAACAATGTGCCAATTATTAACAAATAGCCTCAGTAAGACTTTAATATCTTATCATCATATGATGTCTGCGCTTTTATATAAACTTTTAATAGAAATATCTTGAGAATCATAGGTGGCTGCAAAATTTTTTGGACGGATAATCGCGCGCGGTCGCAAATAAATTACCAATGCAAATATTATAGTTTAAAAAAAATTGATTATCTCGGATACACGAATGGCAAAAAGAAATTCCTGATAGAAAAGATAGAAAGGGTATAGATATTTCTTTGCATGACGTCTGTCAAGCCTTCAAATTTATCACGTTTAACAATGCCTGACTCGTATGTGTTTTTTTTCAACGTGCAACGAAAAGAAATCGCGAGAATAAGTGAAAAGCTTGTAAGTTACGAGTGTGACTAATGGTCTAACAATAAGACAAGAGACACGGCCGAACAAATCGATACACATCGTCTCACTCTGCCGAATCGCGCGAGCGAACAGTGACAAATGCGTCTCATCCGTCGTGAATACAAAGTACTTCAGATTAGCAGATAACCATAGTTCGCTAAAATCACACCCTGCATACTCTCATTTTAAAATCATTTTCCCTACCTGACATGCCGGAAGGGAGAAATCATGGTAATTAATTTAACATAAGGATAGGATGTATATTAATTAGGTATGTGATACAGCAGTAAACATATAATGTAAAAAATATATGTAATTTTATGCGGTGAAAATTGCATAATGTTACTGTTTGTCATCCTATGTCAGAAATCTTGTTATTTCTATGAAATAAATACTCCAGAAATATGATTATATATTGAAATCAAGAAAATCTCGTGTTATGTTAAATAATAAAGTTTTTTCCTAAATTTTATACAATAATATTTATATAGCACATTTATTATATTTCTACAGAAATTGCTACCATACTTAACAAACAAATCGCGATAAATCCCATTAATCTAATCTACTCTAGTTAAAGGTTATTATATTTTTAGAAATAATCTGCGTTTCGCATGCTACCTCCCTTTCATTGGTCTAATTATTACTTAATCGATCAATACTCGCGCATATTGCGACACGCATGATGCATCTAAATACATATGAAAACGGCAAATAAATCGTAGCCACTTGACGCGCATTAGCGAAATGATTAATTCATCATCATAGCCAAGTTATTGAATTGCTAATTGCTGTAATACACATGTCAACGGTGGACACTTGCTGCATAATTATGCAGCACATAATTATCTGAGTCGCGCTACGACAAGCAATAAGAGAGACGAGACTTCGAGCAACATATCAAAAAGACTTCATAGACCGTGCACATCTGTAACAATCATAAAACCGTATATGCTTGTATCGAGATGATATACTATGCACAAGAGCGTGCAACTAGCGACTGGAAAGCTGTAAATTAAAGACTGTAACAACGCGAGATAAAGATACGCAAATAATGCGATTATAAGAAGCAACGGAGCGTAAAAAAGTAAAAATCTAAAGTTAAAATGCACCACCCAGTAGCTATGAGAAGACAAAGGATATCTGAGAAGACAACTGTTGTCAACTATCATGTTGACAACATATTACACTCTTAGGTATATTAAAGATGCTATGGAGAATTAAGTAAATGCGAAGACAAAATGAAATAGATTAAAAGATCTTACAAATTCACCCGAATACAATTTTATTTTGTTTGAAGTTAGAGATATAACTTTGTTAAATTGATTAATTTATCAAGATTGAGAGAGATAATAGCGTAAATAGTTTACAAATACAATTATTCTATTTCAATGCATTAATATTATTTTATCTCATAAATAGAGATAATCATGTGTGTATGTGATAATGTGTGTATCTGATATCTATAATATGTATTAGTGCAAATTGTATTATAGGTATAAATGTGTGTGCAAGTAGCAAGAAGTAATTATTGTCCGATAAATCCAAGAAAATTTTATCAAAACATGTATCAAAAATTATATCCAAGAATTGTACTCTAAAAAACAGTTGTAGCTAAAAGTTTTAGGGCAAAATTATATAAAGAATATGACGTCTAAATTACAGGATTATTTTCCACGACTACTGCGTGCATGCCAATTTGCGACCATCGCTCGGTTATGAATGCAGCTACAAAATTCAACGAGTTAGACGAACGCATCGCTCGCGAATCGCGTGCATAAATGTGTGCAGACATCCTGTCGCTTGCACACGCCGCGCTGTGCCGCCGTAAACTTGAATATCTCGCGAATCGGCGATGCGTTGTCTAAAGCAGAAGAAGGACGCAACTTGGGCTGTTGATTCATTCCAGCGCGAATACACGCGTCTTCCTCTCCAAATACGGGCGTCTCCCGCCTCTCGTTCTCATAAAACTTTATTGGAACTATAGTGGTTCTCTCGTACGTACGGAAGTTTATAGTTCGCGAATATGCCGGCCGTACGACGGCAAATGAAATGGAATCGGCGAGATCGGTTAATGACATCCGAAAGCACGTCCGCGATGACGATCGCCACGAACTCTCAGTCGACCGCGCCTGCCGAATCCAGTTTTACTTTCATTCGGTGAAAGTGGTACCCCCCTGGCCGGATCTTCGCGCTCGCAACGAGTTTATCAGACGCGTGCACTTTTTCCCTGTTCCTTTCTTCTTCCTTCACCATCACAACGTTATAGTATTCGAGTAATAAACATTCCTCTCTCGATGCCCTCCTGGAGCAATATCGTCTCTTTCTGCAGTTCGCAAGCAACACATAATTTTTTATGAACCTCCCGAAAGCATGGTATTTAATTACACTCATTTACTGACATTGTCTTATGACAGATTTTATATACTTATTATATAATTTGGTTTAAATAACGATTATGTAATTTGATTGAAATTTTGATAGTTTCAAGGTGTACACAGAATAAATTTTTTTTTGTTTATAAATTAAATGCTTAGATCTCAATCGTAAAAAAATTAAATTAGAATGAGTTATATTTCTACTCCATTTCCAAGCTCTTATTTAGAGCAAGAATAAATCGTAATCAACTCTTGTAACACAAAATTATTAATTTATATATAAAATATTATATAATATGTATATCCGACAATGTCAGAAATATCAAACACCTCTAACTTGTAGCTGATTATATCTAAACATAACTCGTATTTATATTCATATCTTTTTTGATAATTTAACATCGAAAAAATTAAATCAAAATTCAAGATCAAATAAACGCTAATATAATATCTATATAGATCGCATCGCAATTATGAGTATAGATTCCACATTTATTGGAACGCTGGACGCAAGGAAAAACATCTGGAATGTTTTCTTCCTTTTCCATAAATGTAATTGGAACCGTACATCGAGACAAGAAAGCAAAACGCAAACGATTTAAGCTATGCAAACCGGCAATTTCGCGATATGTAAACGTAGTGCATATAGGTACGCAAGGTCAGTACTACTATTGTTCCGTGACACGAGCGCGGCATTTAATCTCGGTCTCATTTGATTTTAGATGAACCCTACCGACAAATTTTCTTCCGAGAAAAATTCTATTCCATTCAACTGTCTCTACACTTGTCCACACACATGCATATTGACGACACTCACAGTTCTTACGTACCTATTTTTGTTAAGGTTTGCCACAGATCAAAGTTTGCATATTATACGCGGATGCGAAAATTTCTTCTTCAGTCTTGGTGAACAATCGAAAAACTGCGTTTTTTAGAAACACAGTTCTTTGAGAATATTGACCAATAAACAAAAACACACGTTGTTCAAGGTAAATACCATTACATGTTCTCTATGTTTTTGATATAATTTCAGTTATAGAAGTCGTTATTTTA